>JBCJKH010034872.1:0-25142 GCA_039877255.1 Loriculus beryllinus
GTGGTCCACCTATCAAATTGATGTCTCTCCAATTTCAAGACAAGGATGTCATGGGGGACAGTGTCAAACGCTTTGCAGAAGTCCAGGTAGATGACATCAAATGCTCTACCTCTGTCCATCAGTTCCATAGCCCCATCATAAAAGGCCCCCAAATTGGTCAGACATGATTTCAAACAACACCTTTTCTCATGAAATCTAATAAGTAACATCCCAGTTATATTTCCATGAGTGTAGCTGCTTTTCCCTTAATAAAGCAACCTGGACCCCACAGAAGGATGAAAGCAGGACCTGTCCATGCTGAACTGCATGCAACACTGCATATAACCACAGTTACAAGCTGTTCGCCCTGATGTCTTTTTTCACCTATCATTCTTGTCCAGTGTGCAGGGAATAGCGTGTGAGGGGTTTCTATGCAAAATCTCAAGTTGAGGTCCTTAATAGAATCTAGGCTTACCTTGTACGAAAGAAGTTGCCCCAAGCAACAGTAATATATTTAGCATAGCCAGGAAAGGAAGCAAGAAATCATGCTGTCTAATGTACTTTACTATTACAATTAAAAGAAAAAAAACAAAACCAAAACAAAAACAAAAAGAAAAACAAACAAAACCCAAACCAAATCAAATCAAAACAACACAAGAATGCACAAAATTTACCTTGATGCAAGGCAAGTGAAAGTCAATACCCCTCAGGCCACTGCTGGCTGCAAGCATCAACTTCTTAGAAAACAAGAGATGTGGGCAGTGTTGATGTGATCTTTGCTGCCATCAGAAAAGAGTCAGGAACTCCTTGAAAACATCAGGATTGATCAGTGGTGCAAAAGGGATCTTCCTAGTATGAGTTCCCACACCTGCTCACTATGCCAGGGCTCTTCCCTGCTTCAAAGGCTTTCTTTCTGATCTACATGTAGAAGAAATGCAGATGTCAGTTGTGAGGGGGTGGAAGGAACTGAGTAATAGATGCTTTCCAAAACTACAGAAATTAAGGCGCCTGCAATAATGCACTTGACTTATCCTGTACTTGGCACTGAGTCAGCGTCCTAGAGCAAAGGAAGAATTGCATGCAGCAAAGTCATATGCAGCTAGTGACAATCAGCCTTATAGTGCTAAGAAGCAAGCCCAGCTTATTTTAGGCAGTTTAGGAAAATCATTATGGAAAATAATCACGCACATCTAAAGGGATTCTGAACACTCATTACCAAATTAATGTCAAGCAATGGGAAGAGGTTGTATGCTGAGATGTATTCCTCAACATTCTGCTTGAATTATACTCTCACTGCCATGGCTTGACAGAATGAAAGAGGCAGTGCTGCCCTGTTCGTGCCCTGGAGACCTCCATCACACACACTGATGCTGGTGGTGACACCAGATCACAATGAACATACTGGAGACTGTGTGCTCACTCTTGAACTGCCTGTGCGTTCATGTAGGAGAGAAAGGGGTCTTCCACCACTTGTTTCTAGCATGCTGCTCTTAGTCTTGCCTTGAAGAAGACATTATAATAGGCATGGATGGGAGAAGCTTTATGTCTTTCCTAAATTCTTCCCAGCCATGGGAAATGGAAATTAGCTAGGCAAGGGGCAGATAGAGGCAGTCCCTCTCCATAGACCACATGGAAAGCAAAGACACAAGTTTTATTTGCACACATCTTGATTCTGTATAAACCACTTGTCAATTTTCATAATTTCTAGCTCTTAGTTTTCTGCCTTGGGGACTGCATTTGTTTATTACTGAAAACTGGTCTGTCTCTTCAGTTTTCACCGGGGTGGGGGGATGTGTTTCTAAAATTGCCTTGAAAGAAAGATTAGTATAAGCTTGCTTCATTTTTCACTCATATCCATATGTACCTGAACTTTTATTTGACTCAAAGCTATACACTGGAAGACTTTTTAAAAGGGCTATCACTATTGAGGAATTTCATGTACTAACTCCCAAGCTGATGTAGAAGTACACAACAGACTTCCAGCTCTCCACTCAGCTTAGTTGTATGCAAGGCAACACGAGTTCGACCTAATTGTTTCATCAGCCTACAGGTAGAATCAGGCCACCAATATCATATTTAGAGTTCGATGGAAATTTTTCACCTGAAAAGATTTTTAATAAAAAACAGGAGTATTATTGATGAAAATGTTTGTGATTATAAACCACATTATGAACTGCCTCTTGAAATGATTATTTATTTGTTTTTGCTGGTATCTGTCCAGCTGGCTAGAAAAGAACAAGTATCTTCCAGATTTTCTTTCTATTTTATGTGGCACCAATGTGAAACAAAGTATTTTTCAAAATAGTTTGTTTAGAAAAAATGCTCATTTCTGACTCCTTGAAATATTAACAGCTCTACTTCTTATGTATACATGAAAGAAGAGAAGAATAGTTCCACTAACTTGTCCCCTTAAGCTGGAAAGCTTTCCCATATGTCTTGCTTGCTCATGGCTCTAAGTCATTTTTTGTCATATTTTGCCCACTTACATCCTCTCTCCACCTGCTCTGTAGCCCCATGCCATCTGCAGAACACTTGCAGGTGCTGTTTTCCACTGGTGTTCCCCAGGCTGCTCCTACACAAGGGTGACTGCTTAATGCAGCATGCCAGCAGGGCTCCACATGGAGCACTCTCCAAGATTTCCTCCCTCTCCCCCTTGGTATCTAAATGAATGCTAAATAAACTCAGGAGAAATTTGCATTCAGGCTTACATGGACTGAGATTGGAATTTTGGTGGATTGACCTAATTTACCATGAGCTTTCACTTTTCTTTCATGGGTAAAAGGTTGTCACGTTCTCAGTTTACTCTATAAAAGAAAAGAGCTGCATACAGTTAATGAAAGTCACAGGAGCAGTTCAACTGTGCTGTTAGGTTCAGAGCATGAAAGATCATATATCACTGTAACCTACCTAACCTTCCCTGTACTAAATGACAAACTGCTGGAAATAGCCTTTGGGTCAGGTCTCACATTCACTAAAATACTTGTCCTTCAGCTGAGGACTCTGTCGAGCTCCTCTATTAAACCACATGGACTTGCATAAATGCTAAATACTGATTAAGATTTTTAAAAATTACGGAAAGATAAAGTCCATGAAACAAGACAAATCAAGGCTGAATTATATTTAGAGTTTATCTTTTTAGGCAACCTTAGGAAGATATAAGACTGCAATTTTCTACGAGTTTATTATGTTGCTACTGAACTTCATGCTGCAACTCATATCACCCTCAGAGACCATTCAAACTATATCTTGTGCTCATCCAGAAACAGATTTGCACTTGAACACTTCAAGAATCAGGATGCAGTAACATGGCTGAGCTCACAGTGGTTTGGCTGGTGCTGAGAAGCTTTTCAAATTGTTTTTACATAGTTTGATTAATTGATCTCAACAAGCACTTCTTAAAAGGTTTTATTTCAAAGGTTTTATTCCACATACAGAGCATCATTGGCTGGGAAGATGTTGTTGTTTGAAACATTTCAAGGACTTATATAAAAATACATTTTGGAATAAAAAAGGAACCATAGGTGGTGGCCTGTGCAGTGAGGTACACAATGAAGTTAATAATTACTATTTAAATGCTGCTAGGTACATGCTAAATGCTTTCTGAGCAATTGTTTTGCCCTGAGGAACAAAAACACTAAGAGAAGACAGCTAAATAGTCAGCAGACACTGAAAAAGGGAAGATGGGAGACAATTTATATATCAAATCAGTCATTTCCCTGCAAGTAGTATGGTAGAAGTGTTGGGGCTTTTTATGTGGCAGTAGGCAGGAAAGATGCAAATGCGTTCAGGGAGGTTGGGCAGTGAATACTGAGGGTTTAGGTGATAGAGAAGCTGACAAAATTGATGCTTTGATGTGAATTAAATTGCACCAGGGTTTTCGGAACCAAGTAACATGACTTTGTGTAGGGCACATGGTATAAATAATAAAAAAGAAGAGACATTGTACTGAGCCATGTGTTTTGAGATAAGATACAAGCTGCTGGCAGGGAAATGCAGGACTTATTCTGAGCACAGCTGCAGACGACTCAGAGGACAGAGGTAACCGAAGAGGAGAGAAGGAGATAATGACGCAGGAGGTCAGGCGGAGTTTTTGCATACTCATGACAAGCACTTTTCTTCTGCATTTCAAACTGTGATGTTAGCGCAGCAGCCGTATTTGAAAATAACAATCACACCAAGTGTTTTCCTGCCCTCTTCCCATTCCTAGAAATTAGACACAAAGGGTGGCATAACACTACCTCGATTTACTGTCTGTCATATTTCCTTCTGCACATGGACTGCTGCGAGTGTATTATTACTGCTGGCCTATAAGTCTAATTCAGCAGCTCCTGATGCAGAGGTGTAATCCCCTCTGTCAGCTGAGCTATAGTGAGTGCCTGCGCTGTCATAGTTCACAGTTGTGGGTTAGTCCCTATGAAGGTATTACCAGCCAGTGGAATTCAGAGAAGGTCCAAAGCTGCTTTGAATTACACCCCAACTATGATTAATGCAGGAACATTGTGCAAACTGAGCTTCTGTAAAACCTGCAGGGCAATGTTGTGCAAGGCAAGGAAAGAAAGAGCCCAGGGAGGGTAATTTTCCCCCTCTATTGTTTAAAAAGTCACAATATAGCTGCAGTTTTTTAAATTATACTTAAAAGGAATTCAAATAAAATTATGATTCTTAGGTGTTTGATATGTCTTCTGATTAGTCTTTGTTGGAATTATCTGTACTGCAGAATAATTATCCATCCACAATTCCCTGCATTACCACTATAACCTAATCACATCTGTATAGCTTTCCATGTGACTTTTTTAATTGGTTCTGTAATAGCTTCAGTGTTAAAAACAGTAACAAGAAGTGATTAGTCATTCATTATTTTCCCTGTCCCTGAGTCAAAAGAAAAGAGATGAGCTAATTAAATCCATACCACTTCCCAGCCTTTTCCAGAAGTTGCTAGAACAGAAGTTGCTTTTACAGGGTAGAAAATCACTTCAAGCTTTTTCCCAAATGACTTCACAAAATTCGATGTGGAGCTCCTGCAATACCCTCCTTGAAACCACTATGAGTTTATTTACATGGGAGAGAGAATTCGCATAATTGTGTGTAAGTCAAAGCTTTATTTAACAAAAAGGAGAAACATATTATTTTTATGTTCAGCCCTATCTTATTTACAGGAATTCTTTTTTTACTAGATTAATAAATATTAAAAGGTAAAATAAGGTACTAACCAGACATTATAAATTAAAAGAACATATGTAGTATTTACAACAAGCAGTTAACTACCCTCATTTACACTCTGGAGCGAGTTAAACTGGCACTGTCTCACGAAACTGAAAAACTAAAAGCATTATGGTTACATAGCTAGTTCTGTATATTCAGGCAGAAAAAATCTGGGTTATATGTAAAGTCTACTGCTTCATATTCTTAATTTAAAATATAATTTTATACGTATGTGTAATATGTAGTTATAGGCAAAAAACAAAAAAGTATGAGTATAGTATGCAAACCTATAACAATATTTAATCTTTTATAAGATTCATGTGCACTGTGACAATATTGTTTTATGTGAAGCATTATTTAAACGCATAGGTGACCACTGTTAGAGGTTAATATTATTAAAGATATATAGAAGACACTATTTAATTTACTAATGCGTATGTGGGCAGGTCACTCAGTACAACACATCTTTGTATGTTAATCATTGTACATAGCTAGAGAAAGTCCCTAACTTAAACAGTTTAAATCTAATTAGGTGAAATGGAGAAAGGAAATATTTTAGGATATGGTGTTGAGACACAGATATATTTAAACACTTCCCCAGTCACTTGATAGTCATTAGATGAAGGGGAAACTAGACTTGAATGTCCTGATTCCTAATGAAGTATCTTAAATTCAATGACCATCCTTCCTTGCTAATATCCAACCTGTTCTGTTATTCTTCTTTTCATCTTATTTTACACAGTGCTGCTCTTCTTTTTCAGGCAGAGGATATAATGGTCAAGGATAATATTGGTGCCAGAGGATAGAACTTCCATTAACAAACTGATAATGTCAGATGCTGCTACCAATTTATTTATTTAAAAATGCAGATCTGTCAATGGAAAACTAAAAGGTAATTTATATTTCCCTGAGTCATACCCCAAAAGATTGTTGTGCAAAGGTTAAAGAGCTGTTTCTGAGTATCTTCACAACCCCAGTGCTCTGAAGGTTTGTCTTTTGTGGGATCCCTTCCAGTGTCCTGCTCTATCTACCCCTCCTGTCCTGTTGGTCTCTGGGATGTCCATTGAAGTGGTACCCTTAGGTGCCAGGACCAAGGAAGAGGTTTCTCCTTTGCCCAAAAACACACAACCACAAGCCTTTTGCTATCATGTCCTGCTGAACAGCTGCCTTCTGAGACTGGATTTACTTGGACTCAGCATGGTCAGTCAGAATATCTAGTTAGGCCCCAAAAATCACAATATTGCTAAAAATTATTGAAAAAATGGTTTTAAGCCTTAAGCTTAGCTTTTGGTAAACACTTCAATAATGTTTGCAAGCTATTCTCTATGGCCATTAAAGCTGGTTAATTGGCTGCTGGTACATTCAGCGGGTTTCTTTTATTGTTTCCCCTCTTTAATCCCATGGATCTAGGAAATGAGGGTTTATTAAAGAAAAAAAAAAAAAAGTAAATCACTGAATATTATCAGTCATGCCATAAAAAGATGAAGGTGGGATACAGAGAGAAAAAACAGCCCTTCCTGAGACAAACAGGAATTTTATGCTTTTAAGGGCAGCAGCTGGGATTCAAATGGAGCTGTACCTTCAAGAATATTTCTGTCTGCAGAATATTTTTTTTATGTTTTACCTAAATATCATTAATCTGTTCCATCCAAATGGTCACAGTACTAACAGACCAGAACAAGATTTCTATGTTCTGTTATTAAAGCACCTTTTTTCTCCCTAGCCTGTATATCCTTTGTCATTTTGACTAGTAACCTTTGGCATTTTTTAAAGCTAGAGCCTACAGCATGAAAATTTTTCGCTGTGATTTAGATGTCCAATTAGTGTAAGCACACGTCGTGTNNNGAAGTACCAGGGAAAATAATTACAAGGTGGAGGACTGAAAAAAAGGTGGGCAGTAACTGTGAACCTAAAGACTGACAGGAGAAAACAGAACACCTATCTTGTCATTGTGTTAGCCTAAGCTAACTCTGCTACATTATTTTCTATTAGGATACATTCATTTAAAGATACAGCATTTTAAAGTACATGGGGGATTAAGAGGAAAACAGCACAGGTTGAAATCTTTAAGCAGGAATTCAGTAGAGCTATTCACTTAAAACTAAATGTAAGAGCCCTTTTCTTATACTCCTAGGTACTGCTACCTGCTAAAAAAAAAGTGTTACTAAATTTCCAGATTAAATGACACCGTTACAGCAGATCTTATTATGAAATAGGAATGAGGTATCTCCAGAATTTAAAAGAAGCAGACATACATATATACAATATATATAAATCTTTCTTTACATATGTATGTGTGTGTATGTACATATATGAAGCTCTTTGTGACTTTTGTACTTTTCCCAGGGAAAAGAACTCTGGGAATTTGAGCCCATTACAAACCTCAGTCTCATCCTTCCACCACACTCCAGTTTATCAAAACATTTTTCCTAGGAAACAGCTGTCTTTTGAAAATTCAAAGCTATGGGCTACATTCTTCACTCACACACAAGTCTGCCCATTTCAGTTGCCTTTAAGGAAGGCTGCAGGGCAAGCATAGCACAGAACTCACTGAGATATTTACCATAGCGGTACAGGGCAGCATTTGGTTTCACAGAGCCTTAAAGAACACACAAATGACAGTTGAAACTGGATACCTGATTTATTTACAGCAAATTTCCAAATTCTGGCCACAGCTGCAGTTTTGGGAGCTGGGGGAAAGAGAAATGGCAAACACTGTGGTGGAAGAGCAGTGTGGTAAGTCTGTCTGGAGGAGCTGTTTTGCAGAAATGAAATAAAGAAATAAAAGAAAGCAGCACCCTTGTGCACTGAGGGAATAGCAAAGTACAAAACTACAGTGCACAGGGTGCCACCAGTGGAGCTCTTTCTGTTGGCTCGCAGGCCACATACTCTGCTCTCAGTAAGGACTGTGGAGAGAAATGGGGGCTGCTGCTATACCAACCAGCCTCCAATCAGCATCCTCTGCACCAGTTTATCCTGATGGCCCCATACACCTCAGTCCCTTCTACATATATCTGGTAGTTTGGTAACTTCAGGATAATGAGATCAGTTTGCAAGGTTAATAACAATATAAAGGGAAAGATGCCTCATGTATCCTCCTACAGACAAGGACCATATAATGTTTTTTTCCTACAACTAGGCTACATTCACAGAACTCTGTGAATAGCTAATCATAGTATGAACAACAAAAGAATCTTTGTCTGAAATGGTCACTGGCTGCATAAAATCAACTAGGTTGGGAAAGACCAAGGTCATCAAGTACAATCATTACCACAGGACTCCCAAGTCCATCACTGCATGAACAGTGACAACTACAGATGTAACAATAGTTGCAGAAGCGCTAAGGTAAACCAAATGAAACAGCTAGTTTACATGAACTTTACTTCTAAAAATTATCCATGTCTGGATCAAGACAGTGGCAAGAAATGAAGAACAGGTTATTCTCACACAACCATACCTTTCTCACAAACAGCTGAGTAATTCTTCTGTTCAGAGAAGATTGGACACATCATCAAGAAGTGATTCTTTAGAGAAAGCCCTCATGGGAGCAACACAAACTAACATGTCACTTTAATCTTTCCCTCCTAGAGAATGGCTCAGTAATTGAACTACAATTATCCTTGACTTTCACAATTTTTTCCTATAGGAACATAAATGATGATACTCAACAAGTTTGTTTCTAGGCCTGGTAAACACAAGAGATTTTTTTATTTTCTGGAGCAGTAATACTGCAAAATCTAAGCTTTGTTTCTTCAAAAGGATCTGTTTTTTGTATATTTATACTTAGCTGATGAATGTAAATACCTAATGTCCATAAACCAAGCAACCATCTGTGTAAAAGGCAACACAAAACAATTTTTTCACTAAATCAACGCCAAAAATTGATGCAACTATTGTAGTACTTCATAATTGTAGTGTAACTCCTTCAGGCAATAAATGAGTGGAAAAGTGGATGGAGAGTCCATTTCTTCTTCCCACCTAGATAATCTGATCTAAGTGAAGGACAAGATATTTAGTTCTTTGGGAGATCTTTAGCACAATATGATTCAGGGAATGCTTTTCTCCAGCATATAAGTCTTCCTATCTGGGTATATTCCTTTCCTTCATACCCCACTCCCAGCACCTGCTCACTCCCAGCATTCCTGCTTTATGAGGGAAGAAAAGAAAGGTTCTGGCTGGGAAGTACTGATCTGCAGCATCCCCACCTTGCAAGAAGGCCTTGCAAGAGATTAAGCTAGAGCTACGCTGAGAGCAGACAGCACCAGTGGGAGCACTGGGCTATATGGAGCAGAATAGCCTCAGGCACACAGCTGCTACAAACTGCACCCACACCAGCAAGAGAGTGCCAGGATACAGGCTTAAACACTATCCTGCAATTTTTCACTAATGCTAGTGTGCTCTCTGGCAGGCACTTGGGTACATGCCAGCTAGCACTCCCTAAACCAATGCTCCAGCACCATCCAGGAGGCTGTAAGAAAAATAGATCCAATCTCCTTCATTTTAAAGAAAATTGAGCTGCCTGGGTGCAAACTGCTTTTAAGGTCAGACAGCAGGCTCTGGACTGCTTTACTGACTAGTCCAAATGTAGTGATCGATACAGCAACAGTGGTGACACTTCATGGCTTTAACATCTTTTGGTACCATATACATTCAGCTTTGTACTGCTGCTACATGGTGAAATATCTGCCTTTAATATGAAAGAATTGTGCATCCAGCCACACATGTTGTTGTGTGTGTGACCACTATGGATATGCTGAGAGAAATGTTCATGTAGGACAAGTAAGCATGAACACTTGATACTGGAAAATCCATCTCTCTAATCTTGTATCTCTAGAGGGATATTTAAAATGTTTTTATCAACATAAAGACGGAATATTATGCTCACTAATTCTAAGGACTGTTTGTGGCAGGAAAAGTGTTCTCCTAATCTCTCACTCCTGAGAAGCATTAAGGGAATTAAAGCCATTGGTGTTAGTGCTTGGACTCTGAAGAGATGCCATTCCAATTTTGTCACTACTCTACAGAGACCTGTTCATCAGCATCAGATTTTTAATTGTTCCAAACTAATCCAGAATTCAGTTAACTGTGTGTCTTTTAAAAACTCCATTTCTGCATAAAAGTAGGTTAAAATATTACGTTAGCATGTTCCTCCTTTTATGTGTTTACATTACTGGGTAGACATGTCTGTTATCTTTATTTTGCTTTCTAAGTTTTACTTGAAATAAAAAGACATGGATATCTCTGCAAACACAGGGTATGCAACATTCATTTGTACCTTTGCACCTACTTATCTGTTTATGTCTCTACCTATAAACACTTATAATGCCTTACTTACCACCATGTGTCTGGGCCAGGATTATGAATATAAACAGGCAGGCAGTTACTTAGCTTTTCAAATGCAGACCCCTTCTGTCTGCCTTTTCCATGTGCTAGGCAGCAGTGTCTCACAGAAGGCCACGCTGCTCACAGGTGGAAGAAGGAGATGCTGCTGACTAGAAGGCCTGCTGCGAGTGTGCACCTCTGAGCAGCTAAAAACAGCAGCCGTACTCCTGCTCTGGAATGATGTGTGTTAAACACAGTTTGTTGGTACATGAGGCCACCCTGACACTTGGGGCCATAAAGCTGCACAAAGGAGCAGCAGCACAGTGCTGTGACAGGGTGATGTGCATATGTGTTTTCAGAGGAAAAAGTGGCAGGTGTCCATGAAGGCAACTGGACTCTCAGGACAATGCTCAGAACTGCTTAAGCCTTAAAGTGCTCATGGCTTCACACGAAGTTCTTCTGTTTCTAGCACCAGTATAACATAATGTAGTCAACTGCAAAAGTTTGATGGGTGAGATTTGTTTAATAATAGTAAAGAAAGGAAAAAGAGGAGGCTTTCCAAATACCTTCCTTTTAGCTGTATCTTGGTTGCCTTTGGATTCTGCGGTCTGAGGGTGGGAGCTGTTGCAATTCTGAACTTCAGAAAAGCCAAAATGGAGAACAAGTCATGAGCAGGATTTTGTCCTGGGTTCTCTGATGTTCCCATTGAGGCCAGAAGTGTTCAGCTCTTTGGAGGTTTCATTTCAATCTACGTTCACATTTGTACTGGGATCAGATTGGTTGAGACAGGGTGGATTTTTCAGTTGCATTTCACCATTAATGAATGCAAAGCCTGATTTGATTAATAACCAGTGTGTTGCAAGCCTCAACTGACTCAGGAATAAATTATTAGCCAATGGAGCTGGCTGTCAAAATAAATGATTGAGGACATGAACTGAATAGGATTAAATACATTTGACATCAGAATTTTAAAGCATGTAAGCAGAAAAGTATCACATATAAAGCATAACCCAGTCATCAAGAGGGTTAACGTCACCATTAAGCAGGTTCTTCTATAAACATATACCTTGATTATATTTCACTATGCTGTTTCTTAACCATTTTGCATCATTATGTTGCAGGGAGAGGGAAAAGGAGTACAAAGAAAAAAAGTCATCAGACTTTGGACTCTCTTGGAAATTGCTAAGAGTAACTTGCTCAGATTGCCTCAATATAGGGAAAAATAATAGTCATGACAATCAGAGTCCATTCCTGAATGCCCAGCAGCAGCAGCAGAGCCAGGGCTGCTTCATTCACATCCTATGAACACACAATGGCATCAGGGAGCAGGATCTATCAGAGGCAGTTTTTATTGAGCAGTTTGGATACTGGTCGGGGAGCTGGCAGCTGCCTGGACTCTCCAACCTGATCACAGCACAGCCCTACTGTGACCACTGTTTAGGCAAGCTGTCAGTCTGACTTAGTCTGGTAATATTCCTTTTCCTAACAGAAATTTCTGGGATTTTAAACAGTGTAACGAATTTTGATAATCCTAATTCATGTGTACCTGAACAGATTTGTTGTTTAACAGTTTTTAAACTTTTGTGCATGTAAACAGATGTAAAAAACCCAAATGGCTAAGAACACCCAATGAAGTAAGTTTTTTTGTGTTATGTCTGCCTTTAATAATCTCTTATTTCAGGAAATGTGGTGTGAAAGAACCAGAAAACTTATAGTTGATTATTGTATTGGAAATCAGCCTAAGGGTGGCATTGGGCCTGGTAATTTGCATTTATTTTGCCAAATACGTTGTGTCAAATGTTTGACACCAAATGGCAACTCATTCCAGCACTTGTACAATGCATGGAAATCATCTGCCTTCTTGAGTGATCATAAGGCATTAAAAATATGTAACACTTGAATCCTGGAAGTAAATCCTGGAATTACAAGCCCAAGAAAGAATTCTCTTTTGCAGATTGTGTGCCAGGCTTTTTCTGAATTATTATCACAGATGGTGAAAAATTCCCATGGCCTTATTCTCATGTTATTTTTCACTCCAAATGGAGTCCTCTGTGAAATACCAGTATAACTGCATATGTTTGAACTCTGACTGTCCACTTAAACGTATGCTGCACTTCAGTGGTGTGGTCTCTGGGAGAGATTTGTAGGCTCTGGAAGAGAGATTAGGCCCTGAAACTTTGCTTAATATTATCTCTGCTAGACTATACTACTAAAAAAACAGTCAGAGTTGAAGCACAGTCTGTCATGCTGTGTTTAATCCAGTAAAGCTGCAAGCTTCAAAAAGACAATTCCAGTCCCTCCTTGTCCCCTAAATCCAGCAACATGTGCCTGTCACTTCCCTCAGCAATTCCCAGTGATCTTTCATCTGCAGAGTTAGTGAGATCTGCTCACTGATCCAGCAGAAAATGATGTGTGTCTGGCTCTATGATCTCTTGGTCATTGGTCTGATGGATGACCTCAGACAAGATGCTCCACCTATCCCTCCTTCCCACTTATGCCTTTAAAAAAAAAGGGAAATTATAGTGGTGAGGTCTCTGTAATTAGTTTCTATCCTGGTGAAAAATCTTCAATGGCAGTCTATTTCTCAGTTATTAGGGTGAGCATATTCAACTGACAGGCAAGCCGAATTTAAAATTACTCAGGTGATCTTACCTCTTAGACCTCAGATTTTCTTATGTTCAGATCAACAGCCATATAATGCCCATTTGTTACTTGATAAAATAGGCATTCAGAATGATTTTGAAAGTGCATAGTATCAGAGATCTTTTAAACAACTCACAGGAGCTGTGAGTATTTTTACAGTGGGTGTGAAATTTCATATCTGCTATAAATTTGGGGATTGAAGTACTGCTCACAGTTTGCAGCTAAGTAGCTGGTGAATTTCAGAAGGTGCGTTGGGAGAGCTGGGCAGCCAGACTGCAACCTTTCTGGTGTGCCCGCTGTTTGTCATCTGATAGGAACAGAGCTGACTGCCCAGCAGTCCTGCCCTCATCCCTCACCCTCCCACTGCCTCTGTCACTGTCACATAGCACTGTTCACTATGGCTGTGCACTGCCTGCCTTTGTAACCCCTGGGTGATAGCCCATCACACTATACAGGGGTAATTTACCTCATCTCCTGTTGGTAAAGAAGTATAAAACAGCTGGAGTGTGCTTATGGACTTGGCATTTAATGGGCTTTTCGGTGAGTAGTGGTACAAGTCTTATGTATCCGGTACTGGTACATGGTGTGCAAGCTGTATTGAAATGGATCCGTTCCACAGGAAATACGATTTTATGCTTCTTAATTAAGCAATTAATTTGTGTTTTGCCTACTTTTTGGCAAACGTCAGGGGACAAAGTTAGAACAAGTGCATGCTGTATTTGCATCAGACACTGAGGGCTAAAGAATTGCTCAAAACTGATAGTTTGTGGAGCTGACTTCCAGATTAAAGTTTGGATGCATTTGAATAGATACTTAACTTTACTTTTTTCTTCACTGATTTGATATAACCTGGTTTTAACCCACCCAACAGAATAATAATACAGATTTAAAGGAAGTCTTGACTGACTGATCTCTATGAGTGTCCTTGAAAGTCCTTCTTTATTCTTGTTACAACTCTGTTCTTTTCTACTGGGAAACACAAGTTGTCCTATAACTCTAAACTCATAAGACACAAATGTCAAGAAAGCTTGGATGGTTAAATAAAAATTGATTTGCATGGTCTGAGACTGACAGCTGTTCCATACATTTTGGGACAGTCTATGGAAATTTTGAAAAATTAATAACCAGCAAAATCTGTCCCAAGTAAAATATGCTGAGTGTGTTCCATTGAAATGATACTAATTTTATCCCCTGAAAATAGACTTGAATAAACCTTGGTTTATTCACAGAAAAGAAACCAATGCTTTTGCTTAATAAAGTGATAGTAAACTTGTTTAGAATGAGCATGAACTTATTCATGCACATTATTTTATTATTACATGTATCTATGTATGTAGATAATTAGAGACTTAATCCAGAAAAGCCCCAAGAGGGAGAGCTGGCATTGTGCTGGAAGCCACATCAGTTCTGCTCCACTGACAACTCCACTTTTTAATAATGGAGAGCCCTCATGAAAATAACGAAGGCAATCCACAAGCTGCTTCACACATGTGAGAAGATTCTGGTCATGCAGCTCTAAAATGTGCCATAGAAAAAGACATGGTTGCCCATTTTATGGCATCTTGGATTTCACACAGTGTCTGCTTCTATCAAAGACCATTTCTAAGGCATTGCATTCAATAAATGAATCCACCAGGCTCTTGATTTCAATGCTGAATGCATTTCTTTAGTGTGAAAATTTCTGTGAAGGCTTCCAGAGCTAAAAATTCTCTGAGGTTAGGTGCTGAAACTCTAGGAAACAAAACTGATAATGCTGTACCTCTGGGCATCTGTACTCCTGCTCTTCTAAATTCAAAAGTCAGTGTACAACAAAGATGTGGTTTTAGAAAGCCCACTGTATGTGAGTGGCTATTAAGCCAGTATTAATGGTATCTTAGGCAAATTGACACTTGTTAAATATATGGGTGGTATTATTAGCACGACATATGCCTGGTATTTGAGAAACAGTCATCTCATCAGTATATCTGAAACATAAGATCCCTGCTGCATGGGTCAGCTCTTTGCTGAAATCTGTAGAGACTTGAAATGAAACTAAATAGTTATGAACCCAGCACAATTTGGAGAAAATACATGGTCCCTATATCTCCCATATAAAGATGGAAGGAAAAGCTACAGTTGACTGAGGAGACTTGTTCAACAAAAAAACCTGAGCTGATGTGGATGCCTTCATCATGCAAATATAAACATGTAATAGTAGCACACCTGCAGTGTGATGAACTGCCTGGTGTGTGTGTGGCAGCAGCTCCACAGGCTGTGTGTTTTGAAACTAAATCTTTCTTCCTCCTATTGACTTCTTGCCCTGTGGTACATTGAGTTGGCTGTTTGAGATGCTTTCACTAAGTACAAAGTCAATTGACTGTAAGTGGTGATGAAGAAAACATTGTGTGATTAATATTACAGTTCAGGCTCTTCTGATCAGTCACAGAAAGAACAGTCAAATAAACTCAACTTCATTTCAGAGAATCACACACTGCTAATGGTGAAGGCTCTGCCTGAAGCCCAATGGGAAAAACAAGCCACTTGGGGCAAATTTCTTTTCTTTTACATAGAACAAACTAGTTGAGCAGTGTTAAAAGCTGCCTATTGATTTGTGCCCAGACTGAAAGCCATGCAGTGATGTAAATGAAAATGTGTCAAGAGTCAATATTGATTTTTTTTCTTTTTCTTCTTCTCTTTTTTTTAAAGCAAGGCCACCCCCCTTGGGAAATACTATTAGCTATACTGCTAGGCTTGTCAGTGAGTGAAGTAAGACCCTTTTCCACAAGACTATGTTTGTCCTTCTTTTACTGAGCTAATATGGACAGCATGCTGAGAGCAGCTATGTGACAAAATTTCCTTTCTTGAGAAAACTGTTAGGTGAAGAAAAAGAAATGGTGAAGAGATCAGCTGTTACAGAAAAGAAATTCGCTGGGCTGAGCTCGCAGTCTGGTACACACAGAGGAAACCCAATTTTTTAAAAAAACATTGCTCATTATACAATACATTTGTGTAACGATATAAATTGTACTCAGCAAGAGCCAAGGCCAAGGAAAGGGTAGAAAATTAGTCTTGCTGGTCCTCGAATTGTGTGCACATAGCTGGAATATACATGGATAGAGTTTCCCTTCAGAAAGATGGAGGCCATAGCAAAAGACCTACAGGAGTCTTTCTTTTGAATGAAAGCTAGAAGAAGAGAAATTACCAGAAAGGTAATCCAAATTTGTTGAGTTCACAGCATCCTTAGCTAAGGATATAAAAAGCAGTTTAAGAAAATACAACTAGAATTTTCATATTTTTTTCCCCTGAAGAATCAAACACAAATTGCAAAAATCACTATGCTGAAGATCAATGTTATAGCTTTTTCTATTAGATTATGAACTGCAACCAGGTTCTTTTAACCAAAATTTGTACTTTGCTACCTCTTAGCAAGTAACATTCTTCGTCTTTGACAAAGGCTCATTCTCTGTAGTCTCTAAGTAAGCTCTCATCAACCTGTGCCATCAAATCTGGCAACTAATTGTCTACACCTCACTTAGAAGTAGCGAACGGATATGGCAGACAGTCCATTGCAGCTCTGATCTTCTCAGAATGAACAAAGACCTGCAAGGGAAGGTTGAATTTAGCATGAAGGTGGTTTCATGAGAGATGCTTTCTACTTTATTGGCACTTCTTAAGGTTTTGTACACTTCCATAGCTCTTAGCTTTGCCCCTGGACAGAAGAAACACTGCTTTGTCCTATGGTGGTGGCTTCCTTCTCCCCTTTCATCCATCTCTGTGGCCCCTCTCCACGAAAGAAAAATATTTCTTCTGACCCCCAAGTAATCCTCACCTCAACTTTAGTTTTCCTGGGGTGACGAAAGAACTATTTCAAACTGAAAATTAATAAATGGAGAAATTAAATCCTAAATTGTATAGGGAACCAGAGTAGGTACCATAGCAGCAAACTGGCAGTCTTCCAGCTACTTGCAGAAAAAGGTGTCCCAAACTAGAAAGATGCTGTGGCATATCAAAAGTGCAAACCCAAACATAATAAGTGTGCAGAAATACTCCTACTGATTTCATGTTGATGAGGTTCAGGTTCCAGCTGATTAAAATAAAAGTTCATTTTTAAGACTCCAGCAAATTGAATTTGTCCTTCTATTAAGGACTGCTACTGAGTTATAAATGGATTCCTGACTGATGAACTGAAAACAGTTGCATGAAAGATGTACACATGGCTGCCTTTTTATTTTTCATCATCTCAGACATATTTTTGATATTTTATTTTCTCTTTTTTTTTTTTTTTCTTGGTTTTGTTGTGAACAGAATGAGAACCGTAAATGTAGTAACTGGTTTTTTCTTTTCTTAAGAGAAGAAGCATGAGGATAATAACATCTCCTGTATAAACTAGATGTAATCTGTGACAAGTCTGGAAAATAAGGCAGTACTGAGGTTGTTCACGCATTCTGCCTGGTTTGTCAGGCAGGTTGCTTTCAATTTTGCTTTGTAACTATTCAGACTTATTAAAATTCAGCAGAGAGAGACAGAAGAAGATATAAAATTATTCCCCTGCTATGTTCTGTACACAATGTGCAGAGATGTTCACTCAGTGGAGTTTTACTATAAAAGAAATTAACAAGAAATATGAAAGGCACAACATTTATGAATTAGATGCAATTTATAAAACTTTTAAAAATGTTTAAAGCATGGGAACAATCTGACATTAACTACTTTCTGAACATTTTACTTGTCTCATAATAATGTTCTTTGCATAAATGATTTTATTTTGTCAACATTACAATTTCCAGTAGTGTCTCACACATTTCTTTTCGGGACACAACAACTCAGTTTGTGAGTTTATGAGTGATTTCATCCAACTTTGGAAACACCTATTTCTTCTGTACATCTTAAGAACTAAACAGGAGAAGTGCTGTAAGTTAGACCCACTTCTATGCTCAGGAATGTAGAAGACAGGTACTGACACGTAGAGGATTTAACTAGTATCTCCTGGACTTCTCAATCCCTGGTGTGCTGCTCTACCTTGGAACTGAAAAGTAAGCCACCTCAACAAACCAGGAATGCAATGAAGGGGAAAGAAGCATCTGCTTCTGGCCAGACGGACCTTTCCTTTCTCTTGATATTCTTGGTTGCAAATTCTGCTATCATTCATTCACTCATTCACACAGTGTGAACAGACCCTTGTGATTAATTCTCTCTTCTGGAACAAGAACTTGAATCTTGATGACCCAACTGAGTGACCTAGCTGTTGGCAATACTTAATTCCTGTGACTCTTAACACTGAAGGCAACTCTGTGATCTGGCATGGCTAGAAAAATGGGTGAAGAATTGCCTTGTTTGAGAATTCAGCTTTAGCGACTCTGGGTCTTTGGTTTGCCCTAGGAAACTTACCTGGGGGGGTCATCACTTTTCTTTAAGCCTGCTTCAAAAGAGGTACTGATGCACTCATAGCATCTCCTCTGCCCTACAGGAAGGGAAGCCAATCTAACACCAGTACAGCATAAAAGCAACACAATTGTAGCTGAGTCCTGAGCTTTCTGAGACAGTGACTTTTAAGGGTACTCAGGCAGAGGTTTGAGCAGATGGGAGTCCTCCTGCTGCACCTAACCAGTCACCTGGAAGGTGAGGGCTCACATGCTTCACCAGCCAGGCCAGAGGGAAAGACTCAGTTATGTCTTTTACTGAGAGTGGTCTAAATAGCAAATAGTCTTTGAAGCAAAGAGCAGAAAACAGGTCTCTTTCACAGCTGAGTGCCCTAATTGCTGCCCTATGATCCTGCTTTATCCTTCTGTCTGGACCAAGGAATCCTTAATTATTTCATGTAAAATAAAACAGCACAAAGTTCTGTCCATCTCTCTGTCTGTGGATATTTGTGTATGCACGTACATGCATAAAGACACCAGCCCACAGAAGGACAGGCTGCAATTCTCTTGAGAGGTGAGATATGTGAGTTTGAATCCTCTTAGGCTGGAGGGCAAGAAAGGATTAATTTTGTTTTGTTCCTAGTCTTATACTAGAAAAAGGTTTTAATGGGAGGCTTGAAGGAAGATAGTAGAATGACCTTGGGAATGTTGCACACCTGTAGTATTGGGTTGAATACTAAGCTGTGGAAGGGAAGAGAGGATGACAAGTAGGGGAAAAGAGGCAAATCAATTCATCTCAAAACTGTATTGGTTAAATTAATCATTTAAATTATCTAATCTGGGTGCTTTATAAGATGCACACTTTTATGTGTAAGTCGTTTGTCTTTTTTACAGATGAAATGCTTTGAAGTCAGTGTAATGATATGTCCCATTTCCCAGCACAGGACACAGAGGGTAGACGTGATAATAGCTTATCTGTTTTTATTTTAAAAGGAAGCTATTTGAAATACCTTCAAGATGCAAAAAGAAAAATAATAATATAGATGAACTAGCAGCTGTCCAAGTGCTCCACTTTCTCTGACAAATTTTCATGAAAAACAACCTAAACAATTGTGTTGTTTAATGTTTTCTTTGCTTGTTCGTGTGTTACATTCAGGAGTGAATTCAGAGTGAAAAAGAAGAGGCTGTGCCTGTGTTTCACAAAATAGCATAATATGTGACTCACATTTTGGAGAGAAGGGGAGGGGGAAAAAACATTATCATTTTCCTCTCCTCTAACACAACTCTTTAACCTTCTTCTGACACTTGACTCTTTTCAAGCACATTCTCTGTCCTCTTGAATACAACGCACGGTCCTTATTAATCTACCACCCTGGAAAAGGGAAGATTCTGTCTGAGCCCCATTGCTTTTGGGGTGTGATGGAGTAAGGAGAGGGAAAACAGAGTTTTATGCTCTGTTTAGAAAGAAAAGAGACAGGCATGGGGAAGGAAATCGGAATAGGAATAAAGAGTATTCATTCAGACGCCTTTCAGAAATGCAGCCCTCCTCCTTTTCCCTCTAGCCACTCCATGAAATAATTCTAACTTTGATCCCATCACTCTTTCTTCCTTTGTTCAGTGACACACAAATGTGTGACCCATGCCCTGAAAAGTATCAGTTCTCATTTCTTTTCCTGCTTGACTTAGACCAGGAGGAGGAACTGCTTGAAAAGCAGTGGTTATCAAACAGATTTTTAATGTGATCTCAGTATTTTTTGTGAACCTTCATGCCAAAAGAATTTAACCTGCCTGGTGACTTAGAAACAAAAGCAAATACAGATAGACTGGGAACACAGTTAAATTGAGATTTGTAATTTATTGTAGTGGTTAAGAGCACATTTTAACCCAATTGGCCATGATCTCTATGATTACTATAGGCTTGTCATTAAGAAAAACTCCTGGATTCTTGCCCTCAAATAAAACAGTATTATTTATGCATTCTAGTCAGGCTATTGTTTACAGGGCAGATAACTGTTAAGTCTTCTTTCCATTATTGACTACATGATTTATTTCCTTTTGCAACTGCATTTAGATGTGCTAAAACCACTCTTGACTGTTTATAATCTTCCCAGTGTCTTGCTCCAGAATGTAGATGCAACAGTGTTATATCAAAACTGCTGAGTATGGAGCAGAGCTCAGGCTATCGGTCATCCAGGTCAAATAACTGTGGCAGTCTTTGGATTGTTTGTTTTCTTCTCTGCAGCAGATCATGTAAAGATGCTCACAGAATAGTGTGCTATTGAAAATAAGTATAAAGACTTCATCAGCCTAATGGAACAATTAACTCAACTACTTTCTTGCTCTTGATCTTCAGAATTTTGCATTAAGATTAGAGCAATAAGGTGAAGATTAACACCTCTGGGTCAGTGGGGCTGACGAAACAAGATTTATTAATCCTCAAAGAAAGCCTTAATTGGACACTGGAGCAGTCTTTCCCCCATTGTTAAACACTGCCAATTCCCTGTATAATTAGGGTAAACGGTGAGTATGACAGAGGCTTATTGTAATTAGATGCACCAAAACTAAGGTAATGTTTTTTTTTCCCCTGGGAACACCATGTGTTATTTGCTCCAGATAAATCAGTGTCAGTGTTTGCGAACACATGAAAAACATCCCCTACAAATGGTCATTCACCACCCAAACATAACTTATAGAAGGGAGCTGGAGAGCAGGATTCATAAGAATCCTTTGATTTAGAGGAACTGTCTTAAATCCCAGCCTTCAGAGGACAGAGAATTTACTGTTTAAGCAGGTTAATGAGCAGGTTGATTTATTCTTATATTTTTGCCTATCATTAGTCATTCTTTCATCAGGTTCTTTCCATTAAGAGGCACTGATTTATAGGAAGAAGCACTCCTCTAAGGAATTTTCTAGGTTTTGAAACCAGATCTCAGAAATACTTTCTTTTTCAAAGAAATGTCTTTTTGCAGGCAGTATAATAAATGGGTTCATTATAATGCAGCATGCAGCTAAAGATGGGAGAAGAGTCCATAGGCATACAATTCTAGCTCCTGTACCCCAGGCTCTAGCAACAGAGCTGTGTGACTTGAGGATTCATTAAAACGCTTGGTTTAGTGCAGCCCTGATGAAGTAAGTTAACATTCTCATTAGGGGGTTGGAGCAATCATTTGGAAAAAGCCTCCTTTGCTACATTTGTTTACTGTGTCACAGGAAGCATGTCCTCAGTCAACTGGGATAATCATTGTCAGCATTTTACATAGTTACAAAGCAAACTAATAAGCCAGATTGTCGAATTATGTCAATCATGCCTAAACATCAACAAGCAAATTGCTGTGTGCAGATGGGAAATTTATAAAAAAGCCTAGATATTCAGTACAGTGTGAACACTGCACATTGCAAGATCATGATTTAGGACTAATATCTGGGGGAATGTGACTTTCCACAGTGTGGCTCTGAGGACAGATTGTTGTCTCTATTAAATTATCTGAGACTTTTGACATTTAGGGCCCTGACCAAGAAGGACTTGTATCATTAAGCATTACATCCTGCTTTTCCTACCCCACCACATTATCACACTGGTATATTAGTTGTCTTCTTGCTGCCTCTGTTGGAGTCCTCAGGATTTATTGCTACTTACACACCCCTACTGACTTCCCCAGGCTCTAGCCAGAGGAGAGATAAGAATCAGAAAGAGGTGTCAGAATCTTTTCTGCTAAAGACAGCAGGAAATTGTACATATTCCTACCCAGACCTGCTGGGGATAGGAATCAGCTTTTAGCCCAGAGATTCCAATGTCAGCTTTTTGAGTGACAAATACTTTTGGCACTTGCCACCTTTGCAGCAGACACCACCGTGGGGGGGCGCAAGGGACCTGTTTGTGGCTGGTAGTTGCTGAGTGCTTGTGTGATTTCATCCCTGCCCAGGTTGGTACATAAGGGACAAAAGAATGAAGAGTTTAAAAAATGCTATAATGCTTTCAGAATGCTTAAATAGACCAAAGTGAAGATTGCACAAGAAAGTAAGACAAAAATTATGACATTAATCAGTAGAAAGAACAAAATATCTATTAAATTAATCAATAGGTCTTTTATGGTGGCAAATATGATTTGGTTAAAGAAAACAAAGAGAGAGCAAAAAGAGTATCGTGAGTTTTCCACCTCTCCTAAAAGCAAGGACTGAGAAGAGCAGTTTTTGACTAATGGGCATTCCTTAAGAGAGGAAAAGTGTATTCTGGAGGGTGATTCCTAGAGCTGCACTGAAGTTACAGACTCCCCTGCACTGTACCGGCCAGCAGGAGCACAGCCTTTCACTCAAAGTAGAGAGATATTATCTGATCAGGAACGTTGGAACAAAACACAGACAAAAGCCAGTTTCTGTCTTCCCTCATGTTAGAAGAAAATAACAAGGAAGAGACAGCAGCATTAACTGCCTTTTGGGATCATGACAAAATAACAAGAGAAAAATTAATATATATTGCAAAGAGTGACAACTATCCAGTGTCCCAGGTAATGCAAGACCTCCCTGTTACTGTACATAGCAGTGTAAGTCACTCCTTCCACTAGGTAAGTCCCAAACAGTTTGATGTTGGTTCTGCCCAAAACATAAATTGGATTATTCTGTCTCAGTGAAATGTAGAGCTGGTTTTTTACTGAGAATATAATGAGTGTTTATCCAAAGTTTTTATATTCTGGTACAGAAGTCCCATCCTTTTGATGGTCATTCCTTACTGATGAATAACTTGTTTAATGCTGATTTGTTTTTACAAAGACCTACTTAGTTACAGATTGACCTGTATCACTGTTTCATGATGTTGATTTCGACTGAATCATGATCATTATTGTTTCGGATTCCTTCATCTGTCCTGGCTAATATGAAGCGATTGGCCTTTGTTGTGTTTTTTTCTTTACTAACCTCTCTTTGAAACACAGTCATGAACTATCCTAGCCCAGGAATTTGGAGACTCAAACTTCTGTCATAGTTCTCCCCTGTAACATCAGAAGACTAAACTCCAATATCATCACTTATACTATTACAGATTCCAAAGAGTTTAAGTGTCACAGCCTGAACAGAGGTGCAGTGAAGAATGTCCCCCCTTTTAATTTTGATTGTTCATGTTATATCGGAGTCTGATCCTTGGAAAGGGGGAGCCAGGAATAACTTAATCTGCCATTCTGAAGAAAGGCGATGATATTTTCTTCTCTCAGTGTAAAGCAGCCTTTGCTGAGCTGGAATTTAGGAAGCCCATGGGGTCTGTATGTGCCAGCAGGCACAGAGGTTCATTTTAACTTCAGATGGCCCTTGGGAGCAAGTAAACACACAGAGCATCTTTCTTTCCACATTGCTTCATAAGACACTCAAGAGAGGAACATGAGCTTGACAAATTTTTCTGTACCATTTTAATTAAAACAGATCTTCTTTTAAAAAAGTCAATTCCATTTAAAAAAAAAAAACAAACAAAAAACAAACAAAAAACAAAAAACAAACAAACAAAAAAAAACCAAAACAAAAAATCACAGCTCTGCTTCAGTCTCAGTCTCACTAGAAAGACAAGTACCAGTAAGCTGCTGGATCTTCTGAAGAAAAAACACACACAACCTGACTGAGATTAAAAAGCAATCACCTAGAAATCACAGTCGAGTTTTTTGACTGGCATTTAATGGGTTTGTGTCCTTGCCTATTATTAATTAGTTATAATCATAGCATTGTTCTTCCACAGGAATTTCAAACAGATCTGCCTTCCTATAAGGCAGATGTTCAGTACAGCTCAAAGCACTCTTAGTCACAGCAGAGGTCTCAGCTCCATTACTCTGTTAGCTGGCAAGGGAAGGCTTTAGTGGCAAAAAATGGTAACCCTGCACAAAAGAAGCTGTCAGTGGAACGAGCTTGTATTTTCCAATCTACAACCTGAGAGACAGCTACAGGCAGGAGGGGCTACAGCATTCTCGCAGCATTGCAGCCATCAAGGCTCAGATGCTGGGGCCCTGCAGGGAAATGTATAGGAATGCAATAAGGTAACAGCTAGAGTCTTCTCTAGAATTCCAGGTATTAAACTGGTGTCAAACAATCTGATCAACATTTTTATCTAAAGCATTAGGGCAGACCTTCCTTGTCCAAAAGCAAACTCAACTGCATTATCTTCTGTTTGTTCAAGGGATAAGCCTTGCAGCTGTTCTTGTTGTGTAACGTTTATATCTTTACAAAGGCTGCAATAACAAGGGAAGTTCCATGTGCAGGGGATGACCCCTTCAGTGAGCTGGGAAGGAGCAGGATGTACAGCCCTGTGCAGAGCAGTCTCCCACTGACAGGAAATGATTGGATTCTCTTTTTTACCTTTACACGACAGACTAAATATTACAGAACTATTTCCATTAATACTCAGCTGACTTAATTTCAAAGCACGTATTTGTTATTTTCATTGATGGAAAGAAGCTGTTAGTACTCTAAGAGATAAAAAAGGTTGGGTTTGGTTTTTTTTTCCTTTTTTGCCTGGTGTATGAGATGTTACAAGTACATTCATATTTTATCCAATGTACCCTGGTAGAGCTCTGAGGATTTAGGACAGGAGTGTGAATGTGCATGGAGTACTGGTTTCTTTTTAATAAGCCTTGCTCTTCGCACAGCAGTGTGAATAAAGCCTGAAGCTGGGTACTGTAGAAA
>JBCJKH010034874.1:0-18140 GCA_039877255.1 Loriculus beryllinus
CTCCGGGGTGGTGGGGGGGGGGGGGGTGTCTCCGTGCCCCCCCAACACCCTCTTTGTGTGTGTGTGTGTGTGTGCCCCCCCCCAAAAAAATAAAGAAACCAACCAACCAACCAAAAAACCAACACAACTACCCAACTCTTAAATTATGCTGGAATGTTTTGCTAGCTAAGTAAATCATCATCTTTTCCTTGTTACTTCTGAAGTTATCGTATATTATTCATTGGCTAGCTCCACAGTGACCTTTCTTACTTTAAAGATTTCCAGAATCAAAGCACTTCAGGATTATTTCAAAGTCAAACCAGTGAAATGTAAAAAGTTATTTTTATGCCTGTATTGCACTGCTCATTACCTATCTGACATTCTGAGAATAATTAAGGACACAGCTGAAGTAATTTTTCCTAATTAGAACAATATCTGTAGTTTGTGATGGCCTCTTGCAACCTTGAAACAAAAAACTGCTTCTCCAATGAAAAAGTTGTTCTTCATTCCTGAAACTAAGAGACAAAATATAGTACTTTGCTTGACTGCTGGAATTGAATGAATTTATACTGATAAAACCAGCATGAAAGCGTTTCTAAGTGAAAAGCAGAAGTGAAAAGGTATTTTGACGACTCAGAAAAAGATGCTAGAAGAAAGGGTACGCACAAATTAGACAAGGTCAATGCTGGACAACCTTCTTTTTAACCCTCTGGACACCAATATTTACATACCTTAATAATCAGAACTAAATTATTATCCATTATAATAAAATTACTATGAAGAATTGCCATTATTGCCACAATTAACATTTGTTTGAGGAAGGCTAGTTCCAATTCAAATAAACCATTTCAACTTATCTCTGAGCTGAGGAACACAGCAAAATATGACCTGTTTGTAGGAATACAGAAAGCCCTGTTGAAATTCTTGACAGAGGCATGACATTCACTGGATAGGTCTAAAGTTTGGAAAGAAAATAAATTTAACCCTTCTGAAAAGCCATCACAGCTTTACCTTTTTTCATTATTTTAAGGTGAATAGTACAGAAAAAATTGCACCCTCTTATTTATCCACTTTCCATTTCAGACAACACTAAACTGCCACTATTTAAGGTTTATGCTTTTTCCAGCAGTTCTTAATTTCCCTCATTAGATACTACCACCTTCCAATGCTACCCACTGATAAGTAATGTAGCAACATGGAATTCAGTAAGCAACACTCACTGAAGCTGTGGGGCTTTCACATGGATTTTACCATTGATAAACACTGTGCCCTAGATAAGAGAAACCTTACCGTCACTGCAACTACTCAACAATTTCTTCCATTCTACCTTAATAGTGTCCTGGAACTATTATTTGCTGTGAAGGTCCAGTTCAGACCAGTGCTGAAGGCTCACAGCATCACCCATTCTAGATGCCACCTTCTCATACAGATATAATTTCCGATTTGTTGGTGTCACCTCACCTTTTGTCTGGAAAGCTCTCTTTCAGAAGACCAAAGAAACATTTGAGAAAATGGATGCAATTACAATATAAAATTATCTATTAAAAAAACTCAGAGCTTTAAGCCTCATGTTTTTTCCCCACTCTGTACTGCTCAATCATTAGCATATTCATATTTTCTGGATCGTGCTATCAAAATCTACATAACAGAAATGAAATCCCTCACACAGCAAATACGTGTGAACATCTCTTAGCAACAACCGGTCATGAGCCAGCAAGGAAACTTAACAGTGATCCCACTTAAAACATCCCACTTATGCATACCAAATGATAACGCCATCAGTAAAAATCCAAACTGTTCACTAAAGCAGCATGCTCTTGAATGCTTGAAATTGAATTTTCCCCACAGAAGCCAGACACCAGAAGGAGCTGTGCTTCGTCCTTGACAGCTATTCCAAGAACACTTGCAAGGGAACAGTAATGTGTGCTCCTGTCCCCAAATGTTTCATTTCCAAATCTTTCACATTCAGGCACTGCTTAAAATTCACTATGCACATAATGTGCCTATATTACCATCACCAGAGAAATAAAGGTAGAGAAAGAAGGAAACCATTAGGAATCTTTTATGTTACTCAACCACGTGGAAAATTTTGCCAGTCTAATATAGGTACCAACCACCGCAGCATTAAAAATCGTATTTCCCAGCTGGCCTCTAAAAAGATGCCTCAAAAATAAGAGGAAGCTTGATGTCAGTGGCCTGCTAATTGCATGTGTAATAGCAAGGGTAACCAAGACCATGATACTAACATTTTAAATTCAGGCTAACTGCTTGCATTCCTTCAACTG
This sequence comes from Loriculus beryllinus, assembly GCA_039877255.1. Classification (NCBI taxonomy): domain Eukaryota; kingdom Metazoa; phylum Chordata; class Aves; order Psittaciformes; family Psittacidae; genus Loriculus; species Loriculus beryllinus. The sequence goes on from JBCJKH010034874.1 coordinate 2,265, forward strand.
AATAGAGGGCTCCAGAAAAAAATCCCTGGCCTCCCAGTAAGCATAGTCTTCTCTTTTTCCTCTCTCACCCTTTTCTGCTCAATAAGGTTTAACTCCTCTGCCATCGTGATGAGTTCATCACTATAATGGACACTCATACTTCACGGAAGGTGATCTTCTCAAAAGTCAGGCCACATTTACATGCTTACAGGTTTGGCAAGTTATTTTATGCACACAATTTGCCTCCTGGTATTTATCCTGGCTAGAGCTTGGCTGCTTATCGTATTTAAGTTTCCCTTAGTGGAGTTATGTGGAATTTGAGTGAAACATTTTTTTTTTTTTCCCTTTTCTTCATGTTACTGTAGGTTATAGAACATGCTTAGCTTTATATAGTATGCTTACATATTTCTCAAACAGCTGCTATAAACTAAGGTCAAAGGCAATTAAGCTGGGAAAAATACACTGCAAATTTAAGGATAAACCAAGAGACAAGCAAACTAGTTCAGAAAGTTGGATAAAAATAAATCCTGACCTGACTCTTTGTGAAATATACAGACCAGACACATGAGCAAAGGAAAAAAATTTAATTTTACAGGACTTCACTTTCCTCAAGCAAGGTAATAAATAAGACAAATGCTACAGATGCTCTGTAAAGAATGAAGAGATGTAAATATAATGGGAAATATAGCAAAAAGACAAGCAATGTCTCCATTAAATCCATTTCAAGAAATTGGGCTAACTCTTTAATACAGGCAGAGAGTTTCCATTGCCTGGAATGTATGACAGAGGCATATTAGCTGCTTGTTAGTAAAATTGAGAAAGATATTGAAAAATACTTTTGAAGTACTTTTTGAATAGAACTTTCAATTAAAGAAACAGCTACACATTCTCAAGAGAGATGGACAGCTTTACTTCAAATCATCTGTTAATAGTTTTTAGGGAAAACTACCTACTTCTTTTAACACAGCAGTTAAGTGCTTACATGAAGCTGAAAAATTAAAACCATCTCAGCTCATTACACTTTCTATAACATCTAACGTCTTCTGAAGTATTCCCTTCTCCTCATGCTTCTGCCATCTTTTATTTGACCTTATATCAAAAAAAAGACGCACATTTTTCATTTTGAATTCCTCAATACACACAGCTTGTTTGAATTACAATAGTTTCACTGAAAATTATATTGCCATTCAGCTAGCAGTGACAGAAATAACTGTCTGAATTACTATCTAGGGGAAGCAGCCCCCCACTAAAGTCAAGGCCATTATCTCTGCCAGATACTTTATTCAAAATCATCCAGCTTCGGTGTGGGTTGCATAGCTTCATCACTTTTTTTGTACTAGCATATCTCATATTGAATAAAAAGGAAATTATTCTTAAATAGTCAGCAGAAAATGATCAAAATGTTTCACAGCTTATCAGTTCAATCCTTTCATATTCATTTTAAGCATATACCATAAAAAGTCTATCAAATTGTCAAGACTAGTTCTGAAACTGTGATTTAGTAGGTTTTGATACCTGTTATCAGGCACTGAAGTATTCAGAGAAGTTATAAACCATTCTCTTCCATATATTCAAAGAGCACTTGTACATTTCGCACACCTCAAGAACTCAGAAGTCCTTCTCAGATTTTCCATTGAAGGCAGAATTTTTTGCTGGCTAGCTGAACAGGACAGTAATTTGTCCAGATGTGGTTCTATGAAGCTGTATACCAATAAACAGGGAGTAGTTTCAATGAAGTGCTCTAAGTAATAAACTTAGGGGTATTAATGAGCTGTGTACAGTCTCCGTGAACAACTCAAGATAAAGCAACTGTATGCTGAATAGGAATAAAGTACAACTGTTTAAGCCCAGCTAGTAACTCAGAAGCACGCGGTCGCCCTCTCACTTTCTCCCTTCTTCCCCTCTGCTCCCTGTAGGATGGGGAGAAGAATCTAAAGAATGTAAGCCCCATGGGTTGAGGTAAGAACAGTCCAGTAAATGTAACATGAAACTACTACTGCTACCACTAATACTAATAAGGGAAATAAACAAGAGGAGGGATTCTAGAACTAAAAAGGAAGGGAATAAAGAACAAAAATAAATACAAGTGATGCACAAAACCATTGCCCACCACCTGCTGATCACACCCAGCCTGACCCTAAGCAGCAATGGGGGCTTTCCAGGTGACTTCCCATAGCGTGTATACTGGGCATGACGTGCTGTGGTATGGAATACCTCTTCGGCTAGTTTGGGTCAGCGTCCTGTCTCTGCTCCCTCCCAGCTTCGTGTGCCCCTCCTCACTGACAGAGCGTAAGAGACTGAAGTCCTTAACCAGGGTAAGCATTACTTTGCAACAACTAGAACATTGGTGCATTATCAGCATTGTTGCCAGACTAAAGCCAAAATACAACTCTGTACCAGCTACTGGGAGGAAGAAAAACAACTTACAGCTGAACCCAGGACAACAATGTACAGCTACATCTAAGATACAAAACTACTTCAATCACCTAAAAATATTTTTAAATGGCTTATAAAGAAAAAGGAATTTAAATATATTTCTTTCTGATCCAGTTTAAAGATTTACTTCTCAGAAGTAGCATTTTGCTGTCATGTCATTCTACCAGTTTCCAAAATTCCTAACAATTACTAAAACAGTCAGAGACAAGCTACAGCATGAGGCTGCATTTTACTGTAATCCCACTTTCTATGTCATACATCCTGAACGCAACTTTGCAAAATTAAATCTTTTGCTTTACTAAAGCAGAATTGCATTTTTACCTTCAAGCGCATCTGAGAATGGCTTAAGCGAAGCCAGCATATAAAGCACACTACCAATGTTTCCAAGTGATAACGACACCGTTTGAAGTGTGGTGTTGGGCAATACCTTAGGGCATCAACAACTCAAATCAGGTTTTAAGAATTCAGGAGGCATATGCTTCATGCCAAGCTGCAAGAGCAAATTAGAGGCTTTGTGTCACTAGGTCCTGGTTTCTGGGAAGACAGAGCCCCTGACAAGGACTCAGCAGTGCAGAAGGTTCGTAGTTCCAAACATCATCCAGATCATCCCACAGTCAAACTGGGACAACTGTTGTGGGAGAGGTCAATACTGAATAAACAAGGTGAATGAGCATCCCTCAAAATAAATATGTAAATAAAATTAACACTGCAGAATGTCACTGGGAATTCTCCACCTACATTACACTCTATGCTCTATTTTATGTCCATACAAAAATAAAATTAAAATAAGAATGTTCTTTTTCTGAATTATGATGGTCCATTTTTGTAACATGAAACTATATTGTTAGCAATCCCATGAAGAAATAAATTCACATATAAGGCTGAGAGGGCTTACTAACAGTGAATGAGGTATCTGCTCATCAGGTATTTTGTGGACCACTGGAAACTTAAGATAGTAAATGACACCACAGACGCAAGCTGGCCACCACCACAGTGTTCTGTAAGACTTCAAAGAGCTTCTACCTGGAGACTGTCATAATGCCAAGAGCACTAAATGTTCACAAATTGGAAGAGAAAGTATACAGAAAGAAAATAGGTTAAACCCAGAGGGATACTTTCAAATAATAATCCCTTACCAATCTTCTTAACTAACAAAATTTTGCAATTAATATATTCTGGTTTAGACAATTTAAAAAATTGAAGATGTTAAAGAAGGCAAAAGCCACTTTCTTCTAATAGGACTAGTAATTATATCTACCATTAGTTGTTATGCAGTTAACTGACTCAAAGTTCTGCATTAGCCCTCATATTGCAGTCCCTTTTCCATACGAAATTGTCAGCTTGTGCACACTCCCACACTGCAATGAGCATGCCATGAAATGGCTGTGAATCCCAGATGGTGCCAGCAGAGATCTATCCATTCTCATCTTTAGCCATTCTTCAGGCAGGGAAATGCACTGGCTGCAGCATACCCACCTCCTGCAGCTTCATCAGCAGCTCTACTCTAGATCGGTTTTGCCACAGACAGTCGGCTTACCTACCTCTGTCTGCCTCTAGTCAGAAGATGCATTCACTACAAACAAAATCCTTCATGTGTTGCTGACACTGCAGCACTTAAAAGCTGCATATTAAGCCACTTATCCCCTGCCTCAGTCTTCAAGCCAGCCATAGATGAGCTCTCTGCGGACATCAAGGACAAAGTATGACTAATACTGCTCCAAAACTGGTAAAACTTCTAATTTTCTACCAAGTAACTATTTCTGTAGTTTGAATCTTTGTGGAACACAGAAAATACTATATACAAATCTGAACTGGAAGTTTAATTTTCTGGAAGTGGCAGAATGAAATATTTCAACCTAACTTTTTACATTTTTAATGCAGCCATCTGACAATATGGAAACAGAGAACTACTAATCACACTTGATACCATTAGCATATGGTTCCATCTCTACTTATAAAATGTTAGTATCCCCAAAAAGTTTGAAGTTATATTAAGCTGGAGAAACAGAATTTATTGGTGTCCTGGCTGGCACCATTTTAATAAACATGTTGTCCTTCCTTCCTTTTCATTATTAACTCCCTACATTTCCAGAAGTATTAGCCTAGCCAACTAGAAACACCAGTTATCTGTAACAGTAACCAGGAAAAATACTCCCATTGCACTGAGCAGAGGAAAGCACCAGGTTAATGCAGTGGCTACACAGGTCAGAAACACCAAAGTATTTAACTAGCTTCAGTGTAGAAGAGGCCTGGGACGCATTACTGAGACAACAGCAAGATCTATATTACAGACCCCTGACAGCTAAAATCAACATTGATGAGTAATGTGAAAAAGCAGAGTCCCTACCATAATACGTCAGGGAAGCCTCTGCTGCTCAAGCACAGCAAATAAAGCAGCTTTGGCTGCATAGCCGGTGGTGAGCACAGAACACAGTACAGTACTGTGCAGTACAACTGCATCTGCTCTGTGACAGTTTTGCCAGTAAAACATACCAACATCCTACAAGGCTACAGCATTTCTGTTATAGATGTGACCTAACATACAGAAATCACATCTTGCAGATCTTGTCAAAATACTGATATACCTTAATATGAGCACTACCAAGTTTCCTAGTGTTCTCAAAAAATTCAGGATAAGCTAAGCTATGGCTATGTGTCTCCTCTCCTCGCTTGTGCAAAACCACTGTTTACCCATGCTAAATGCTATCAGGGGGCTGGTACATATCCACATAGAACAAACTAAATTTAGTACAAATGCAAAACCAGTTCTCCTACACTTACCACTTAACACTGCAAAAATAACACTTGTTCTTCCAAGGAAAAAACAGTGGGTTTAGAGAAAAGAATGGGTTTGCTCACAAATTCTAACCGCTTTCCTTGAAACTGGGAAAAATCACCTTCCTCTATTACCCATCTCCATCCCTTAACTGCCAATGCTGCCACATGGCTATGATGTTCAGCAGTGACAGGCAATGGTTTGCTGAATTGTGTATCAAAACTCTCCATGATTTTTGTGCAAGTTGGGAGTCCAAATTTTGAATTTCGCTTCATACATAGAACAGAGGTATATGCATATACACATAACATAGCATGCACACACACATAATATAGCATGCATATGTATACACACACACATAAATATGGTAAAGAAAACTCACTCAATTGCTCTGAACAGTTGCTTAATGACTGGAAACAGTAATCCAACGTTATCTGGAATGTGTTATCTATGTTACAAACTGCAGAGTTTCTAACAGATACCATGAACTGCCATGTTTACTTCACCTTTACCTTCTTTCCACCTCATCATGGAGTATTTTAAAAGCTTCAGAGAGAAAAACCATAGCAGATTACAAACGCTACAGTTTGAACATTTTGAACTCTGTAAGTCTTCATTATCAAGAAATGCACTTACACTTCTGTATTTATAAGAATTAAACATTTTAAAAACCATCTCTATATACAGAAATATAAAAAAGAAGAATTTTTATTACCTTGTCAACTGCAGACGTGGAAAAAAACCAACTGTATGACACCAACTTGCTATCTTATGAAAGTCTGTCTACCAGCCATCATTACTGCTTCTAACCATTTTTCATCTTTTCAATAATTCTAACAGACATTGCTTTTAATATTTATGATCTGAGAAACAACTCCAAATAACTAAAGATGTATTGCTTACATTAAAGACAAGCAAATACTCAGATCAGCAGAAAATAAATGCAAAACTGTCTTCTGTTTACACTTTTCTGAAAAGTTTGATGCCTAGAGATCCTGTTTTTCCTCATTACTCACTTTCAATTTCAATAGTTTTTTATTTCTGAATAATCTAAAATACTGGCCACTGCTACTGAGCTCTATTTTGTCACCAATGAAAACAAAATAGCAATAGAAAATTACAGAGTTACATTCAGAAAGAAGTCTGCGCAAAAAGCTCTTTAAAAGGATATTTTGATGGGGGTGCTCACATTTATCACTTGTAAAACAGAATTTTACATGTTTATATTCTAATGACTCTGTAGTTTGCATTTATAAACAAATTAAATCACTAATTCTAAGTAGGAAGCAAAACTCCTACTTATTGCAACCAGGAGTCCCAAGCTGAAATTTCATGTACGAAAGGTCTTGCTGTGCCACATGTAGTACCATAACAGAAGGCATCATGTCCATGACTGCCTTTCCTAAAGCCAAGCTTAAACTGTAATTCACTTGTAAATTCTACTTGGACTTAACATGCAATAACAGTTGTTTTCTTCCTTGATAAACCATAAATAAACTTGAAAACAAAGTTAGAATAAAGTAAATATTTTTGTCTGGCTTCCCTTGCCCAACAGAGAAACTGTCGGATAATTTACACACGAACACAATTGTGGGATCAAAATTAGAGCAACTCCTCTTTTTTCCAACTAGTGTGCATATCGCATAAAACCGCTCATGCAGATCATCAGGCCTAACATTTAAGAATGAGCTAAAAGTGACCTCTTGTTTTTCTTTCCAGTCTCTTTTATCACAACCTACACTGAATGAGGTGAAGTCATTAGTCTACATTATTGCACCCACTGCATCCCTCGAGCAGTTTGTTCTACAGTACACAGAGACAGAAAAAGAAAGGTGAGAGAAAGAATAGCATAGGGAGGCAAGAACTCAACATCAAGAGATATGTACTGTGGTGCCATAAAAAACAGAGACTGAAACTCATTGCTGAAGCGGGCTCATGACTGTCCATGACTACTGTCTGCAGAGCTCACAGACAGCTTATAATTGGCATCTATTCTCACCCACAGAGCAAACACCAAGTTATTTTGAGATAATTAAAACAAAAAGTCAACAACTAAAAAGCTTTCACTGCTAAACATTTTCCTATAAAACTTGGGATAATAAAATAGTTTATAACTTTTTTCTCCCTGTTTATTTCCTTCCCTTGACTAAATATTTCAATAAATCCTCAGGCAAGGTCTATGCCTATTCAAGACACCAGACACACAGGTTATTGCACTCTTGTACTCTCTCCTGTTTTGTGACCTAGATTAAGAAATACTTTTTTGTGCTGCTCTCCCTAAAGCCAGCAAAACCACTGCTGGAGGCAGAAATACGCCACCATCTGCAGGAGCTAATGTGTACAACACACTGAGCAGCCAGAATGCTTGGTGAAAAAACGCTACCAAAGGGATTTGGAGGGAATTTGGCATTTACTACTGATGTCATAATCCTAAATATTCTGCATTGGAGGAATGCAAAATAAGGGAAAGGATGACACATGAAGTATCTCATACACTTCTATCTGATCAAAGGGGCAAGCCAGGAAAAAATCCCTCCAACAGAATAGAAAGAGAACTTTTCACACTTCTTAAATCAAAATTAGGCTCTTATCATAGACTTTTCACATTCTTAACCAGTGTTTCAGAGTTTTGTTGCATCACAAAAAGGAATGCAAACACAGTATAGGAAAAAACAGAAGATGCCATGAAAAAACCCTGTCAGCCACAGTCCACTCAACTTTTAATTGACAGAGTGTTAAGTGGAAAAAAAAAACAAAACCAACAAACAAAAAAGCAACAAAAAAACCCCACAACAGTAGTTCATGCAAGTTTCAGTCTTCAAGCTACTCTGAAGTATAACTGAGATGAAACATATAAGGCAAAAACCAGAGTAGAATTTACATCTCTGAGCAGCATGAAAGTTATGCAGCCCAGCAGTCCACATCATTCATTTGGACATGTGAAATACCCTATGGAGATGCTTGAATCTTAAGGAGTTCTTTCAAAGTAAAGGATTAAATAGTGCATGATAAACCAACCTGTGAGAAATCCTATTACAGCTATTCCAACTGGAAATAAGCAGCATTCTCAAGAAACAGCAAAAGAAAAATAGTTGTCTGATATACTTTGTCCCGAAGCCAGAAGAAACTAGTCTGAAAACCCTATTTATAACCTTTAAGAGAAATATTAATACAAGGGGACAGGGAAAGATTCCTCCTAACTGCTAGGAACTAACTACACAGGAAACAAAGAGATTACCATTTACAGGAGAAAATGAAAGGCCAACAGTAAGAGCTGATATAACTGACATTCTAAATTGCCCAAAGGGAGATGATACTTCATCTTTTCTTAAAGGGGTTTCAGAGCATGCTATAGAATAAAACAGAAATAAAAAAGTTGACACCTATACTTTATGGAACAAACTACAGTCTAAAATTAATATGAACCTGAGAAAGCTTTTTTGTGCAGCCCATACCCTGTTCTCTCTCTTACGTGAATAATCCATGGCTCAGCATCTCTTAATTAGCCTTTACTGTAAAATACAGCATTTTGATGAGTTTCTTGTTCCAATTAAAGCAGAATTACCCAAGTGAGGAATGATGGCTTAGACAATGGCTAAGGTTTTGACAAATGTTTTTTGTTGGTAACAATAACAAAAGAATAAGCACTAGTAAGGAACTGAACGTTTCAGCAAATTACTATACTTACTATACACAAGAGCAGCCAAAAAGACAACTCCTGACCTTGGGTAGATACAAGACTCTGAAATCTGTATAAGCCAGCTTGATGTATTTAAGGTAAAATGCATTGCTGGCAGGAAACTACCCTTTAAGCTATCATGTGTTTATGTGAAACCTGCTGTGAAAATTAGATCTACTCTAGGTTAGAGCAATTTGATAAACTAAGATACAGCTATAAGCAAGACTAAAGACTCCTCCTCAGTAACAACATAATTGCATTTGACTATGAGGTTAACTCCACTGCCCTCTCAAGGTTCGTTTCACTGAAGGAGTTGGGAGAGAGCAGTAAGAGGACACTGAGCACTAAGCTCAGACACTAGTTCTCATCCAATCCCCCCTGCCAAATTGCTCATGCAAGGCGCAAGCCACAAACCTAGTGCACCTCTGCACAGGAAGCATTGGCAGTTTTGTTAGACCATGCTGGTTTGACTCCAAACTCTAAAATCTGTAAGTGCCCTTTCCCCACCTTTCGCTGAACACTCAGCAGTGTCTAATTTGAAAGGAAAAATTATGGCCTTGCCCCTTTTTATTCTGAGCTAATCTCTACCTGCCCTGGTTATACTAAATCACCCTGGACTTCTAATTACCAACATCTTGAGTGCTGTCTCTCACACAATCTGTGTATCTTCAAACATTTTCTGAATCCTTTAGTTTTGCTGAGTACTTTTGTTACACATTAAACATGCATCACATCTTATCAGCTTGTACCTTCAGTAGCCGTCTCTGTTTCCAGAGGAACAGGAGAGGGAGGAAAATATCAGACATCAGCTAAAGCTGTGCAGACACAGTACAAATTCAAGTTAGATTTTTCTTCTTACTAATTAAAAGTGATCAAATAATAGATGCTTACTATTTTAAGAAACCTTTTCTTCCATCAAGACACTGACAAGCAAGGTACAGAATTCTTGGAAATGTTAAGCAAAAGGCTCCCTCAGAAAGAGAAATAGTTAACAGCTGACAGAGCTGCTGTCGACAGACCAGACAGTGTGTAGGAAACTATATGGTGTGATAATTATAAGTATTAAAATATTCATCATGGTTAGAAGCTGAGAAACAAGTATTCTTCAAATATGAAAGCTAAAGAGGATTTCATCCTTGTTCTTAGAAGCTTTAAGTATTAGTTTAATAAAGAACTTGATAAAAAACTCTGGAAATCCTAATTGCTGTGAATTAATCTGAGTTTATAGATACACACAGTACAAAGGAAGAAATCTCACAATGTTAGTTTCTACTGTTGGACACAGAGAAGGCCAGTCATACATTAACATACAAAGTTCCTCTCTTAGCCAACAAATCAAAGGTTCTGTAAACACACGGACTTTTTTTAAGCTTTACTATTAATAGATTTCTCTTCTTTGAGCTCTTCACAACTCAAAAGAGCAGAAAGTTCTCCAAATGGTCATACAGCCCAAGGTGAGGAGAAGACTTACGAAGTAACCAGGGCTCAAGTTACTTTACTGCACTGAAATAGTCCTCCCCTGTTTTTAATGCAGGCTTTTATCTCCATATAGGAAACCAAACAAAGAACTGTAGATTTGCTGGGGGGTTTCCATCAAGTAAAAAGGACCTTTCTGTACAAATTCCCCTTACTTCACCCTATTCTGGCCTGCCTACAATTTTGTTCATCCCTTTCTTTACCCCATGCTACATCCTCCCCTTTTCCTGTCAGTAATTTACATTTTGGAGGATCAATACAGCATTTGTATTTTTCAGTCTCTTCCCTTCCTCCTTCTCACCTTCTTGACAGCAACACTGCATTTTAGTATTATATTTTAATGTAAGCATTAAAATACAATTAAAATCAGCATGTTTTACTGAAACACAACTATGATTTTATTGTGAATTGAGGGCTAAGGAGTACTTAAGCCTCTAACACAGAGCCCGCATCTCTAGAACTGCGTAACTTGTCACTTAAACCTGGCCTAAGAGCTGTATGACCAAAGAAAAAGGAGAGAGAAAAACAAAAAATATTATTCCACGCAGACATCTGCAATACATCTTAAAGTACACAACAGATAACAATAAAACCAGTTGCATAAGACTTAGCAAAACAAAAATTGATTCTGCAAGAATTTCTCTAGTAACCTATAAGCCCAAAAATAAATTAGATGATGTATTTAAAAGAAAATTCACTTAAATTCAGGCATTTGACAGGAGATCTCACAGTTTCACTACACAGACACACAAATTGCATGGAAGACATGAGAATGACCTACGATGTGAAACAATTGTGTTTCAGGGTTTGATGATAGCACTCATCTAGCATTTAAAAATAGTCCATCCTCTACCACCTGTATACATCAGCCAACAAGTCAGAAACAGTGTAGCTCAGCCCAATCTGACAGCCTTTAGATACTTTTAGTATTTTATTTAATTTGACATTAAATAGCTACAACAGGAAAGATTCATGATTCTTTGTGGCACCTACTCCACCAGGCACTTTGAGTGCTGTTTCCCAAGATTCCAACAATCCCTGTTTACTTACTCTTTACTAATCTTTTCTGTACCTCTTAACTTACTCTAATGTAGTCCATTACTACATAAAGACATCTGGCAGGAGAGCCAAACTGGCATAATGTTTATTTCTCTGTGGTAAACCTGTAATTTACTAAAGGAGCATGCTAAGTGTCCAGGAGGTTTGAAAGGACAAAACCATTCTTATTCCCCAAATGGCATCACTGGACAGCTATGTGTTCCCCACTTGCCTTGTACCTAAAATTGCTTAGTCTACAAAACCCTTCTTAATAACTTCCTAGTTAGCTAGGAAGTTTTAGTAATGGCTGAAAGAACACAGATAAAAACTACATCAAAGATGAAAACTAATGCGCCATAGCATAGCAACTGAAATGCAGAACACAAAACACCAAACAAAAAACACTGGTATGTTGACTACTAAGGAGTGAAGCTATCTCAAAGATTTAGAAACAATTCAGAAACAGATCCCTGAAACTGGGCAGTGCATATCCGGATCAGGTAACAAAAGCATTTCAAAATTAGCTTTTTCCCCGAATCATTAAGTGAAATAATGCTGAAACTGCAATCACAAGTGGAAACTTTTATTAATGCCATCTTCAGAGAAACCCAAGTTCGAATAACCACATAAATTGTTCAGAATGTTAAAATACAAACTTTGAAGACCATAAAGACATGTACGAATGTGAAGAAAGATTACAATTTAACAGATTTGGAGAGTCAGGTCTCCAAGACTGCTAGAACTGGTCCATTGGCAAAGTAATAAATTGACTTTAAAAGGGACAAAATAAACTCGGTCTATCAGCATTTAATATAATTTGCAGCACCAAAATGGAGTACTACATGAAACATAAAGTAGCTCATAAAATTCTGTGGAGAAATATCAGCTATTGCTCAGCAACTCTTCATACAGTGGGAGGGCCTTCTTTCTTTTGAGAGAAAAATGTATTTAATGGGAATAAATTTAAGGACTGTTTTTCCTGTAGCAATAGCAACAGTGCGTTCAAAATAATTTCTTGCTTATTAATTGGAAGCTTACTGAAAATACATCCTTCAAAACTACACATACCCAGTAAGAACCTGGAGATAGAAAGGAAGGAAGCAAAGTAACGTCCTTCATGGGTCTACATTAACTTATATGCATGCTGGCATTTACAAAACAAGCTTTTTTCCATAGTAATAAAAATGCAAATGAAAAACAGGTTTCCCAGGAAGGCTCTGAATAGTAGCAAGTGAAAGCGAAGTACAAGCCTAAAATTAAATTTATCAACAACTTTTCTTGTCATTTTTAATGCAGAAATCAAAAATTTCTGAAAGATTGGTTTTATACTACAGTAAAATAGAATTGTCTTGGGTTTTTTAAGAAAACTTTTAACATCAATGTTTTGCTAAAAATAAGTATTTTTTTTATTAAACTGATACATTAATATGATATAAGTAGCAATCCAAGTAGCTGTAACTTTTAAATTTTTTGTATCTTCTCACAAAAAAAATTGACATAATTGCAAAAACACATAATTAACATTTTGTGTCTGCCAAATAGCATGTTATTTGTGTCTCTCATTGGTTAATAGCATAGTTCTTGACACAATCATGACATTCCATTGCAATTACTAATTTCATTTTATGACCAATCATTGCTACCATTTTAATTAAAGCTTCAAAGTCAGATCAACATTTACAGAAGAATCTCTAGTTTAACTGGGTCTTTGACAACACTGACGAATAATGCCATTTAATTATAGTAGGATTCCTTCCCAGATATTTTAAACAAAAGTTATTTTGTGGTTTCTAATGTTAGTTACATATTATGCAGGCTTCTGTTGCCACCGCAACATCTGTCAAGATCTTAAATACATGTAACTGCTGATATGGTTGCAACAGAAGAATTCTGAATTACTGATGTTTTTATTTGTAGTTCTCTTGTAATCCACACAATGTGCAATAAATACTGTGCTGCATTACACTGAAAATTTTTTCCTCAGAGTTTTTTCTTCTTTTTGCTCATTTGTTTTTTTTGTTTTTTTTTTTTGTTTTGTTTTGGGGGCTTTTGTTTTTTGGGGTTTTGTGGGTTTTTTTAAACTCCCATTTTTTAAGAATTAAGATTCTGTACCTGGAGATGACTCTGTGACATAGGTCAACCTTATCTCCATTTTGCCAAGAGACACAATGAAACACAAAGGTTTCACAGCAGTTCTCACAGAAAAACTTTGGAATTAAATAAGGAGGCATAACTCACGTTTCTTAAATCATTTCCAACATTTTCCCTGTATCTGCTTTAAAACTACATATGAAAAGTTTAACATTAAAAGGTTCCAGTGAAAAATGTTGCTGCTTCCCAGGAGTTATAGGATGTGCTGTTCAAATAGAGGAGCCTAGAGAGGAATTTTAACTGTTTTGGATCCTCTCTTTCCACATATACCCTCATAAATAATCATTTTTAGAAGTAACTTCTTTTCCTTTTGCAGACATTCAGTATATTTTACCAAGCTACCCCAATCAATCACTATTTTATATTACACTTCTCTTTTCATGGAACTCAAACTAGTATGCCATTTTGCATAATAAATGCTTCTATTTTCATAAATTTATAACACTAATCAGAAGGTGCACTGGACTTTGTCCTGGGTTCAGCTTGGCCCAGCTGAACCCAGGACAGATTTGTTTTCAAATGGAAATTTCTTATGTAATTTCAAAGCATTTATGGAGGGAATTTTGTTTATTGGGGAGATGGTAAGTTTTGTTGTTGGGATTCTTTGGATTTCAATCACTCTGCTTGATGAAATAGTGGTGTCTAGACAGAAAAGCCAACCTTGAAAGTATACTGTTTAGATGTGCAAGCCTCAAAGACAATTCTGTTCTATTATACAGACAAGGTATTGTTTCTTTACCTATATGTGCACACACAAAAATATGGTTAAAACTAACCAAAACTCAAGTCTGACATATATCATGTCTGAATAATAACTGTTGTTGAACTTCAGACACATTTTTACTTTAGAGTGAAAGCTGTGTTTACTGCCACTTCAGGACTTCATCTACCAGGAACACTAGAGAAGCTTTGGCACTCTACAGCTAACCTCCAAACTCCCCTACATCAGGGGAACAAAAGGGAGGACTTGAAGAGGGACGAATTATTTCATTGTAAAGCAGGTATCTTCTTCCTTTGCCTTTAGGATAAGCACATTTGGGATCCCAGCCACACAGAGATAGTGACTTCTGCTAAACAGAGACTGTAAAAAATCAGGACTGGGAACAAAGATGAAGAAGAGTATCAATTATAAAATGCTTGAAATGAAATCTCTGTAGAAGTGGGACTCTCAAGGGAGTCAGCTTCGTCTCACTTCTTTTACCTTTTACCTTTGATTCAGGAAAAACCAACTAAGGTCAATTCTGTAGAATCTGAAGTGTCAACATGGACATTTGTTCTACTAAACAACTTCTCTTTTTACCTTTTATAATTTCCATATTCTAAAATTTTTCTCTATACTCCTGACATATTACTGCTACTTCCTCCATACTACTGCAGTGGTATGTGTGCAATTAGTGATGACAGAGCAATTAGTGCAATTCTAGTGATGACAGAGCAAGTTATCTGGCAATTGCAGCACACATTCTCAACACTGATCAAATAATACCACAGGTCATACCCCTCCAATCAACAGTATTGACACACAGCTACCAAACCACTTGGTTTTGTACTGGCAACACACTGCGAACTTTACTGTTTCCTCTCTTATATTTGCTTTTTCGATTCCATACTAATATTTTCCAAGCACGTCAGAAGTAAAACCAAAACGATACGCTATAAACCTCATCATTTTGCAGTGGGTTACGCTAAAGCCACTATGAACTGAGGCTGAACTCCCTACAGCCTCTAGGAACGCTCCCAAAGTCTGGCCAGGAACATGTACTGAAGGGTCTGGTCTCTAACCGCAACAGCAGTGAGAACTACATTTTATTGACATCAAGACACCTCTGAGGTATGATCTGATGTATAGTCTGCTCTTTATTCCAAATGTGTATCTTTTCAGTTCTAACACATTATTTATAACAGAATGAGATTTTGTTTTCTTCAGTTGACATTATATGCCTCTTGCAAGTTTTCCTTGATGACACTTACTCATTTTTAATTAGGTACATAGAGGTTTTGTCTGTCTGGCACCACCACTGATAGTAAAGATAGCCCTTGCTTTTCAACCTCATTTCAACTATGTTTCCATAATACTTTTCAATTAAAGAGTCAAACAGGAGCACTAACCCTGAGCTAACTAACTGTACAGGTCCAAGTGTTTCTCCCCACAGTGACATAGAATCATAGAACAGTTAGGGTTGGAAGGGACATTAAGATCATCTAGTTCCAACCTCCCTGCCATAAGCAGGGACACCTCACACTAAACCATGCCACAAGGCTTCGTCCAACCTGGCCTTGAACACTGCCAGGGTTGGAGCACTCACAACTTCCTTGGGCAACCCATTCCAGTGCCTCAGCA
>JBCJKH010034876.1:0-12084 GCA_039877255.1 Loriculus beryllinus
CCATCCCTGGCAGTGTTCAAGGCCAGGTTGGACACAGGGGCTTGGAGCAAGCTGCTCCAGTGGAAGGGGTCGCTGCCGTGGCAGGGGTTGGAGCTGGAGGAGCTTTAAGGTCCCTTCCAACACAAACCGGTCTGAGATTCTCTGATTCTGTGGACATGCATGCTTAGGAAAGAATTTCTTACCAGGGTTTGTTTTGATGCCATTAACAAGGCTCTTGCCAGGGTTGCTGTGGCTGCTCCGGGATAACTCATCCTCCGGCTGCACCATTCCACTGCGTGGTTTGGGCTTTTCTCCACCATCTCTTTCTTTCTTGGCAGTGACAGATTTTGGGGATTTGTCCGACGGCTGTTTCACAGGAGTGGGGGATCGTTTCCCTTTCACGTCTATTTTACGGGCAGGTGAGGAAGATTTGGGCTTGCTCAAAGGCTTCCTCACACCTTTGTTTTTCTCTTTTATGTCTTTCTTGGAGATTTTATCAGTTCTGCTCATGCTTTGCTCATTTACCGACATATCAGGGTCTACCATGCAGACGTCAGGGTGAGGAGGGTGGGGATGGGGATCTACCATTGGAACAGGCTGAGGATCATGACTGGACCTAGAACTGGTGTAATGAGCATTCCCAACAGTTTTGTCCACTGGGAGGAAATCAGCATCCTCATCCGAGTCCATGTTGGCATCTGCTGTGATGGATGGACATTCTTCTGTCTCAGGCGGGACATCTGAGTCTGACTGAGAGGTTCCAGAATCACTCACTGATGTTGGAGGAGTTTCCTCCACTGTGGCACTTTGCATAGGGCTACTACCAGTGTGGGGTGGTCTTCCTTGCACTGAAGGATGACTGTCCTCTTGTGAGAGGTCACTGTCCTCAGAGAGATCATGAGGGCTTGGGTTGATGAATGAGGGAGAGAGTTCTCCTTTCCTGTGCTTGTATTCACATGAGGAGAATTTCTGTACACAATCAGAACTGCTTCTTAAACGTGGCTCCATCTCATGGGAAGCACCTCCATGGTCCTCTGTTTTTCCACCCCTCTGCACATCTGGGAAAAAGGGCTGGAAACTGTGTGCAGGGGACATCAGAGAGGAAGGACGGCTCTGCCTCTCTGTGTCTGCTTTGCCCGCACATGGAGACAAACTCCTGTCAGAATCGGCACATGGCTTTTCATCTTTCGCTTGTGCTGCATGGTATGTACTTTGGAAAGCTTGCAGACTGGTGCTCACCTCTGTTGGACCATTGGCTGTGGTTTCATCTTTGGCTGTGGTTTCATCTTTGTGCTGATGATGTGGAAATGATGTCAGGACATCAGGGAGAGATGTCAGTGTCATCGGGTGTTCTGCAAATGGTGTCTTCTGCTCTGGGCTGCTTACACAGGGTTGCCGTTGTTTCTGTGCAGAGAATGGTGTGGGGTCTGAGCTCTGCCGCTCCTTTCTACTTGATGAAATGCTGTCACCCATGTCACTAGGGAATGGAGAACCATGTTCTTTAGCAAACACAAAGTCTTTGGTTTCAGCTGTATGTGTTTTCACAGCACTATTTGGAATCTGTGGAGACACATCCCAATGACTCCTGGTACCTGGTTCCTCTTCTGCACCTGTGTATGTGGAAAGCATATGGGAGTAGAAACTTTCTGCTTTAGTCGGGATCACAGGAGTGGTAGCTTCAGAAGAAGGTTCCTCTGACAGGCTGGAAGATTCATCTTTCAGCTGATGCTGGGGCACAGCCCCCCTTTCCACAGCTTTGGAGAACAACTTATCTTCTTCATATGGACTCAGCGGTGAGAATTTAGCAAAAGATGAGTCAAGGCTGCTTATTTTCTCAGGAACCTCCAAGTACTCATCTTTCTTCCCCTGGTCTGACAGCAAACCATAAGCAGCCTTTAAAGGAAGAGAGATATCCCCAGAATGGCTTGCCGAGGTTTGCTCATGTCTGAGCATACTGGATGTTTCACTCTTTCCTAGCAGGGAGCATTGGAATCCCGAACGGCCGTGCATCACTGTGCCCTCTGCTGTTGAACTCTTTTGGAATGCCTCTTCCGGTTTTCCAGAAGCAGATTTCAGGTCTATGGGTTGGTTCTGGCTCTCTGAGGCTGCTGCTGCATCTGGATAATCTGTTACACAGAAATGTGATTCTTTTGTGGAATGTTCAGCAACTTCTGTTTGTGAAGAATCTTGTCTTAGCTGGCACACTTCTAAAGTCTGCTGATCTCTGCCCATGTCTGGCAGGTTCCTGTAGCCAGCAACATGTGTCCCCATGACAGTGGCTGATGCAGTTTTCCTACTTCCATATTCCTCTTTCCATGCTGGATCAGAGGGTGATGAGGCAGTAGAACTGGGTGAAATGGACTCCTGACGCGTGCTTTGCAGAAGGGGTTCTGGTACATGAAATTTGTCCATCGCTGAGATGTGTGCATAGACTGCGCCTGTACCTTCAGCAGGGCTGTGCAGTTTAGACTCCTTCTCAGATTTCTCCTTAGCACCTTTTTCTAACTCTGAGTCACTCGTGCTTTCTTCCCCCCGACCTGCTTTCTCATAGTATGTGCATCTGGAATTTGAGCTTTCAGATTTCAGGAACAGAGATACCTGCTCCTGGCTGGACAAAAGGATGTTCTCATCCGGACAAGCAGCATCGACATAAGCAGCTGATTTTTGTTGATAAAATGTATCAGTCATGCCTGTGAGAGAGGCAAATGCTGTGTTTGCAGATGATGGGTGCAGTTCAGAGTCCAATTCTTCTGGCAAAGCAGAAGGCACCTTCAATTTTTCCTGTCCTGCAGGTATCCTAGGCTTATCTCTTTCAGACAAGGGCAAGTATCTGCCATGGATGTCTGCATAATCAAAGGCTGAATCTGCTTTATCTTTAGGGGATGCTGGAGATGACAACTCTTTCTCAGCAGAGGTATAAAGGCAGGACTCTTCTTCCTTTGCAGAGACATAAAAGCTTTGACCTTTTTGAGAAATCAGTGCTGTTGCTGGCATCTCGTCAATGTGAACTGAGCTGTCAGCACCCTTGGGTTTGAAGGGAAAGGATCCAACTCCAGACACAATCATCTTCTCATAGATGTCAGCATACTTGAAACTCCTTTCATCAGGGTAGGGAGTTGGTTCTCTTTCTTCTTGCTCTTGTCCTGTAAAACTGTCATCACCTCTGGGTCTGCAGACCCCCTCCTCATAGGAATAAGGCTCAGGGGAGCTGATGGAATAGGTCTCTGGAGGATACGCTACTCGGCTGGCAGAACCTGCAGCCTCAGTATGGCCCATGGCAGCACTGCTTTTTTGACAAGGGCCCTGTCCTAGGAGGAAGTGTGCATGCTGCCCTGAACCTGAAGCGCTTCCTTCTGGGGATGCTGCTATATATTCAGATTCTGCTGGTCTTGTAGGTTGCAACAGAGTAGATGCCGCTGCCATCTGCTCTTTTCTTCCTATAGAGTCATAGAGGCCTTTAGTGGATTTGCAGTCATCCTCTTGCTTTCTATCTGACTTGTATTTACAGTCTATTTCCTGATAAAAACCACTGATGTCTGATTTCACTGATTTCTTCTTCAGTGGGACTTCCTCCTGTAAAAGTGGCTTGCACTGATCTAACTGGTAAGGCCTCTCTGTTTCTGGTGGTGCGTCAACCTCCTTCTGAGAGGTAGCTACTACAGACAGGGGAGATGCTGTCAGTGCTTGGTCTAGTGACTTTGCGTAGATACCTAGGGCAGCTTTCTCATCATCATCTAAGTAGGAGTAATCTTGTTTAGATGTCAAGAACAACTCTTGCCTTTGTTTGTTTCCAGCTAATGCTTTGGCCTGATTTTCCTCACCAAAGATGTATCGAGAAGGCAAAGGAGAACTTTCCATTTGTGTTCTTTCTGGGAGCGTGATGTCAGTAGAAACTGTTTCCTCTTTCTTTGTTTCTGATGAAGGTTTGGCAGTTTTCTGTGTGTCTTCTTTGTAATCACATGATTCTAACTCTAAACATGCTGTTTCTGCTTGCTGTAGCACAGGTTTGTCTTCAGCATGGCAGAGATTCTCAGCCTCTTCTTTGGGTAACTGCCCTACTCTTCCAGCATCTCTTCCTTCCTGAAGATACCCATACGCAGAGCCCTGTATTTCCCTTTCTGCTCCCCTCCACATGTGACTGGCAGGCATTTTAGGAGACAAGATCTCCTCCTCTTGCATTTTAGGAGAGGATTTTGTTTCATATGCTGGTACCTCGTCCAAGAATGTGCTCTCTCTCTCTTTATCATATCTCTGCCTCCTTCCCTGAACAGGTTTCTCCTCCACCTCTTCTGGGAACCACACTTTCTTCTCACAACTTAAGTCTTTCATGTAAAAGTCTTCCATTTCTGGCGATTTTTCTTCTTGAGCTTCGTTGATCCTGCAAGGTTTTACACCTTCAGCAGAAATGTGTGAAGATGTTTTATCCTCAGCTGGGCTACATTGCGTGAAGTGTAAGCCCTCTGCATCTGGAGAGACTTCCTGAGAGTCCAAGCCTGCAGTTTTTCCCCTAAATGGACCCTTTTCTGATGCAGAAATTAAACTGCTGTCATCTGGAGACATATCTTCAGTTGAACTATCTCTGAGTGATCTATCTTTAAGTGAGCTACTTTCTGGACAAGGAAAAGATTTTGACACTTCTTCTGTGAGTTCTTTGGCAAAAATTTTCAATGATTTTCCACATGCAGCTGGGCTCTGCTCTGTGAAATCCAGGGATTCCATAGCTTCTGAATGGAATTTAGCAGTAAAGCCAGACACAGCTTTTTCTTCTGTGAAACTGAGAGATTTGATGTCTTCTGAAGAAATTCCTTTAACAAAAATATCTGAAGAGATTTCCTTGCTGGGGCTCTCAGTGAGAGAAATGGATTTAGTCTCTTCTGGAGAAATGTCTTTAATGGAAACACGAGAAGATTTGTCTTCTTCTGAGGTGTCTCCTGTGAAATACAGCAGTTTTCCTTCTTCTGCAGTCACTCCCTTAACAGAAATATCTGAGGACTTTCCTTTACCAATACTTTCTTCTGTAAAAGAAAGCAATTTGGTGTCATCTGGTGAAAACTGTGAAGATTTGTCACTTTCAGATTTGCTTTGGCTTGCGAACTGTGGAGGATCCACACTTCCTGGAGATGTTTCTGTAGTAGAGAATGGCTCAAAGGACAAGTGCTTTGAAAATCCCATTAAACTTTCTGTCATGGATTTAGCTCCTTGCTCTTTTTCTGACTCCAGAAATGTATCTGTGCTGGGGTGGAGCCACACAGAACGCTCCTCCTTCTCCCCTATCACCACTGTGTCCTGCTTATGGTAGGAGAGCCAGGGCAGTTCCTCCTTCCCCAGGGGCTCTTCCTGCACTTCCTCTCCAGGAGACACTGGAACGTCACTGCCCAGGTCCAGCTTGTGCTGTACAGGACCAGGCACTTCTTTTTCATGTCTATATTTTGCTGCAGGTACTTCAACTTCTCCGAAAGTTTCACCCTTGGTTCCCTTCACCACAACAGAAGTTTGGCCTTCCAATTTCTTGGTAGCATCATCTCTTTGTTTTTCAAATAGATCTGAATCTACTGTTTCCAGTTTTTCCTCCACTGGCGACTGGTAGAAAGGTGTGTGTCCTGCACTAGTGGGGCCAGAAGTGGTGGGAGAGGCCATTTTGACCGTACTGTCATCAGGACTCATGCATCGTTCTTCAGCCTCTGCAGCATCAACCTGGGAAAATGGTGTTTCCTCAGAGGATAGTCGCAGACCAGAAGTTTGCATCACTTGTGTGGAAGCATCAATTAACATGTTATCAGGACATCCTTGGTGAGCAAACATGGGGGCACTGTAATGCCCCCTGAGTTTCTCGGGCATTTCAATATTTGGAGTCCCATCTTCTTCCTCTTCATCTTCTGCCTCTTCATGACGATCCTTCTTTTGAGCTTCCAGTTTTCTCTCTCCTTCTGCTAACGCTTGGAAATCTTCAGGGGGTGGAGATTTAAAATATTTGTCTTCCTCCAAGGATGATGTAGGAGAGATTGTGCCAGCAGAGGGAACATAGTCAAGACCTTGGGTTGCTTCAGTCCGAGAGGAGGGCATGCTGTTTACTGTGTCTAAAAGTAAAGAGCTTTTCCCAGTCTCTTCTGTCTGTGGTGCTGTTATAGATGCAACAGATTGGTCTTCTGCTACTGAGGTTGCAAAAGATGAAAGCTTATCACATTCTGTAATGGAGGTAGCAGAGGATATATGTTCCTCCTCTGCTAGAGGTGCTGCCACAATGTTTGTAGGATATGCCAGGATCTCAGACTCCTGGCCAACATAGCCCTTGGCTGAAAGGTCAGCAGCAGGCATGGCCTGTATTCCATGTATTACTTCAAAAGAACCTGGGTGGTCAGGAACAGAAATGTCATAGGCATTGACATCATACTTCAAGTGTGGGATCCTCTCTTCCTGTTCATCGTGTATTTCTTCATCAGAAATGGTCTGCTCTGTTTCTGAGTATCCTGGGATTGTTTCGTCTTGGATATATGACACATGTTCTGCTGTTGCCCCTGGTGTGACTGGCAGACTGCTCAGATATGACTCTTCCTTTCTTATGTCCTTTCCAAGTAACTTGTTTTTCTCACCCATGTCACTAAATTCTTTTTCCTTTTCTGTAGTGGTAAATATTTTATCCTCCCTCTCATCCTGATTCAGCTCATAGAAGTTTCTTTTCTTTTCCTTCTCCTCTGCCTTCACAGGGTGTTCTTCCTTTTCTTCCAGTTCTGCCTTTTCTATCACATCTTCTCTCTTTTCCTTCTCACCCTCTTCCCGTGCCTCTGTCCCCTCACAAGACTTTATTTCTGTTTCCCTCTGTTTTCTGTCCAAAGGGATTTTCTCCTCTTCCTCCTCCCTGAGCACTGATGATCGAACTCCCCTTGCTAAGAGGTCTATCTGCAATGGTACCTGTTCTTTGTCTGCCAACAGCTGAACTTCCTTGTCCTGCTCAGCCTTTGTCTCGCAGTGTTTCATGTCATGATTTTCTTTTATTGTTTTTCCTTCATCCTCTATTTTTTCAGCAAGTCCTGCTCTTGGTTCTAGCTGAGGGACTGTCTTTCCCTCTGCTGCTGATGCTTTTTCCGTATCAGCAGTAGTCATTACCTGATGAGAAATGTTTGTTTTCAAAAGCAGATCCACTTCAAGGCAGCTCTGAGCAATCATGTCAGCAGAGTCTTTCATCTCAGTTTCAGGTATTCTCATAATCTGATCATTAACCTCAATACCAGACACTTCTTGCGTCACCTGCAAGGCCTCTTTCTCCTCATGCTTCATTTCCTCAAAGTCCTTTGTAAGATCTTCTGGTGAAGATAGGACTAACCTCTGTTCAGCTATGGAAGCCTCTTCTGGCTCCACCTGTACGGGTGCTTTCTCCATTGGTGACATCTTCAGGTCAGCAGGTATTTCCTTTTCAGGTTTGATCTTGATCTTCTCAGTTTTGAGTCTGCCTGGAACTTTTGCCTTGTATAATGTTTTTCTCACTTCTGGGGTAAATGATTTTAAGTCTGGTTTAGAATTTTTTTTGAGCTCTGGTTTTGTTTCTTTCTTTTTATCCTCTTTCTTGGAATCCTTTTTTTCCTCTTTCTTTCCATCATCTTTTTTTAAGTCCTTTTTCTCCTTCTTAATCTCTTTCTTTTCTTTGTCTTTCTTCTCCTCCAGTTTGGATACTTTCTCTTTGAGATGCTTTTTTCCAACCTTGTCTTTTGCCAGTTTTCTTTTCTCAGCCTTCAGAGCATCACTTGTCTCTGTCTTTATCTTTTCATGTTTAACAGGTTTCTCCAGAATTTTCTCCGAATGTTCTTTAACCTTTTTCTCAATTTTAGCATCCTTTATGACTTCCGGTTTTACCTCCTTACTTCCCTCCTCCACTGCCTCTTCCTTCTTAGCTTGCTTTGCCACAGATGGCTTGGGGGAAGACTTAAGACTCTCTTTACTGTCAGTTCTTTGTTTAATTTTGGTCTGCTTCAGCACAGGTGGAGGTATTCCAGATGTAATATCCTTCTGAGTAGCCACTGGGTACCTCAGAAAATCCAGGTGCTTGAGTTTCTCAAGACCTTCCAGTATCTTATTTTGAGGAGCATTTCCAGGAAACAAAACCCTTACAATTTTCTCTGTTGGGCTGGCTGGAAGCCACACTACCAGGGCTGTGATGGATGTGAGATAGGGAACAGAAATTTCACCTTCTTTCCCACTTGCAAGAATTACGCCAGTCTTTGCTTTACTATTACCCGCCCATTTCTGCATTAGAAACTGCATTTCTTTACTGTCCTTGACAGGATTCAGTATAAACATGTCCAGCTTACCTACTCCCATTTTATGGAAAAGTGTGATAGGTTCAATGGTACTGCTCACCACCCTGTACAGAGGCTCTGCTTTAATGCCTAGTCTGCTGAGATACTGCAGTGTCAGACAAGCTTCTTCGATGCTCCTCTTTACTTTCATGGATGATTCAGGCATTTTCAGTTTTTCAGGAACATTAAAAAAAACCACCCCTAGCTCGGGAGAAATTAGATTCTTCATCCAGTCACTGTAGTTGGTAGAGCCCTGGGATTGTTCCTCCTCTTGCTCAGCAACTTTCCTCTGCAGCAGCCCATTGATGCCAGGTAGGTTATCTGCACCGATGTGCGTGAGCAGGATCGAGTCGATCCTATCCAAGTGCCTTACCAGCTTCCAGAAGCAGGATTTTCTGTCAGAGCCACCATCCACAAGGATGTTAAACCCATTGACAGCAAAGAGAGCAGAATCACCTCTTCCCCCAGGGAAAATGTAGCAGCACGGTTTAGAAAGCTTCAGAAAGCCCCCTGAGGTTGGTGGCTCCAGGAGATCAAATGGAGATGGCACGTCAACTGTCTCAGAGACATATTCTGCAAACTCAGACACCCCATCCATTTCTGGAAGAACTGGATCAGGATTCAGTTTCAGATTAATGATTTCCTGAAATTGAGGATGTCCAAGGTTGCTCCAGTCTCCTTCTCCCAAGCACGACACAGTAAGGGAAGCCTTGATATCTGAATCAGTATCACTGAGAATCTGGGTGACCTGATAAGACAAACACAAGCAATCAAAGGTCAAATACAGCTGTGAGACCAATTTGGCACTTCAGAAAAAAAAAATCCTGGCAGTATTTCTGTCAGTTAATGCCGAAATACTGAAGCACCACAAGGCCTTTGCTGACAGGAAACACTGGGGACAGATTAAACAGTCCAAAAGCAAAAACCCTTTGCAAATTGTTGCATGGGGCCATGTTCTGCCCTCCTTTGAAATTCTTAATGTTGACAGGCTGCTCCGCTTCCTGACTGTTGGGAGGGCACAGTGACAAGACCTCAGGAAAGAAAAGGAAAGCAGGAACCAACTTGTCCTCTTTCCTTACTTCTTCCTATTTAACCTGGGATATCAGTCCCTGGCTTGGGCTCAAAAGTAGAAGTTTCTATTTGATTTGTGAATTCTAGCCCCGAGATACCCTTCTCAATCCTTGTCTGAACTTACCCTTGGTCATTGGCTAGCGAATGATCATACAGCACTTGGTGCAGTTTCAGTGCCGTAGGACTTTCTTTTTTATTCAGACTCATCTTCCCTGGGACCTATTTTGAAAGTTGTGACTCCATCTCTAGTAACACAGAGGGCTGTGGATGTGCTACATGATCAGTGAGTAGAACTAAGGGCAATAAAATTTCCAAGGCTCCTCAGAGCTATGCTGAACATATCCTCACCAAAGCAGCATTAAACTTCAGACTTCCTAAGTATCTGCAATGAGATTATTACACAGCTTTACATTGTGTTCTCCTTTTTAGACTGCCCTTAATTAACTAGTTAGCATCCAAATAGGTACCAGAAATAAATGAGATCAGCCTAAAATAAATGAAGGTGAGCAGATTTTCTGATTTAATTGCAGCAACAATGATTACCACTTGTCAAAAATATCACCCAGCCATTCCTGCAGCAACTGTACATTCAACCAGAGACATTCTAAACATCTGGCACACAGTGATCAGTGAAGTCAGGCTTACCAAAAACTGAAGCAGCATACCTGTATCAGCGACGTGTGCCAAAAAGAAAGAGAGTTTAAAGCCTCTGAGGAAAGCTATAGCACACCTAGCTAAGGTCATCGGCATCAGAGCAGAAGTTCAGAAATGTCTTTTAAGGTCTCGAAGACCCCACTGGACAAAGCTCTGAGCAATCTTGTCTAAATTCAGTGCTGATCCTGCTCTGTGCAGGAGGCTGGGCTTCAGGCTTCTCAAGTGCCCTTCCAACCTGAATGATTCTGCAATTCTGTGATTAAATAACAGCATTTGCAGTCATCTTATCATCATGTAGTTACTTAATCAGCATTTAGTAATCCCCTCATCATCTTCAGACACCCGTAATGAAACTCTGGATCTTGTGAACAGCTTACGCTTGCTGAACTGACTGTGAAATGAAGAGAAATAGCCACATTTACTAGGGCGGTGATGGCCTCTGATTATTGCTTTTTGAAAGCTTCCTACAGATTTTTAAGACCTGCTGTAAGAAATGTTGAGTGTCTGCCCTCTGCAGAGGCACTCTGGAAGGTTATTTCAAACTAAGCACTTAAAAGTGGAACCACCCATGCTGCCACCTTAGCAAACTTAAGCCAGGGAGTTCAAGCAAGACGCCCAAGGCCATAGCATCAATCATTTATGGAGTGCAAATTTTCACTGGGTTTCAAGCACATCCCTCAGCAGATCTGCCACCTGAAGGAGCAGCACAGGCTGCATTGCTCTGTCCTGCGCTCTATGAACAGGAGGGGATGTGCTGGCTTACTGCTCACACTCACCTCTGGGTCTGACAGTATCTCAGCAAACTTCTGGTAAGTGAAGGTCCCCGTCTGCAGGATCAAGTCTCCTTCCTGATCTGAGCTCTGACCACAGAAGATCAGTAGTTTGTGGGCTGATGAATCACACACCAATGAGCGGACCTGTTACCATGAGACAGTGTTGCAGCCAAAAAGTTAGCTGTATTCCTCAGCAGCACCCAGAAACCCAATCATATGGACAAACGATACTTACATGTGATTCACAAATAGCCAAAAAATAAGTTTTTCATTCATACAAGAGAGCAGGTTATTGAAGAGGGAAGACACTGCCAATGTCTGCCCAGCACAGCTCCACATCATGTGTCACATCATAATTCACACTGAGAAAGTAGGCCAACGCGAGAAGATGTTTGGTGTTACGCTGCCATGCGAAAGGGCACCACATTTAGACTCTCATCAAACTAAAATGCTCAAGGCTCAGAAGCCACTCCACCTTGTTTACTTGAAAACTCTACAAGCTCCCAAGAAATCCTTAAAATCAGGGAATGCTAAGGCACTAACTATTCCAGGAAGCAGTTCATTCTTAAACGACTACCACATAAGAAACCATGTGCTCTCATGCCTTTTTTTGTCTAATGGTAAATTCTGCCACAGAATTCTGGTTACTGTATGTACCTTATTAACGAGACCAGAACACCTCTCTGCTTCTGCACACCTTGCAGCAGGGTAACAGCATGTTCAAATGCTCCAGAAAGTGCAAAGTGACAATTGTCACCTCTATGTCTAGCAAGCATGAGAGAGCTAACATGGAGAAAACCCACTGGCATCTGGTCCTTACCTCAGTCACAATGCTGTCCACATTGGGATTTACCAGGATCACTGTCTCCAGGGTATCACTCCGGTGATGGAGGGTTCTTTGGCCTGGGGAGAGGCAAACGATTAAACAGGATGAGAGAAGCTGATGAGACAGTATTTGCATGGGTTTGATTGCAAGGCTTCAATGTGCATTCTAGACTCAATACCCGGGTCTTGTAGAAAAAAGCAAACATTTTCAGTAGAGAAAAAAAACAAAAAAATCCTAGTTCTGGATCAGCACAATTTGCAACTCAGCTCCAATGTGTTCTGAATGCACAGCACCAGCCAGTTGCGCCTGTGCCAGGCAGCCCTGCCATAGCTGTGCCCTAAATGCTGGCACAGTGCAGTTACCTCCTCCAGCCAGGAGCATCTTAGAATCATAGAATTGTTAGGGTTGGAAAGAACCTTAAGATCATCCAGTTCCAACCTCCCTGCCATAATAAGGGACACCCCACACTAAACCATGCCACCCAAGGGTT
>JBCJKH010034877.1:0-36763 GCA_039877255.1 Loriculus beryllinus
TTCCAGCAATATTTTATATCTAATTACACAAGCTTGCTCATAATATGAAAAGAAAGACAAGTCTCATACTTACTGAGATAAGGAGACAAAATAATGCTGTTGCTGCCCTCAGATCTACTCTAATGTCTTTTCAAAAATATTAATAAAGACTAATTTAATATACATTTAGCAAAATATTAACTGCATTAGACTGTAAAATTTGAAAACTTATTGCATACCTAAGTTTAAACTCTCCAGAGAGTAGGCTGACACCACTATATTATGATTAATGCTATATTTTTTCTCATTTTCCATATGGTTAGGCACAGAACTTGTCACTAATTATCACAGACATATATCATAGTGCTATGTGAAGTCAATGCATAGTTTTTAGCTTGCTTCACACTTTCTGCTTTCATTCAAATCCATTTGACTCCTTTGCAAACTCTGGATTCAGAGATCTAGTCTTAAAAATCCTGACACTGCTAAGAAGCTGCAAATGAACTGTGTACCATGCTATTCACCTTACGTGCATAACTTTTACTAATGAACAAGTGAAATGTCATTGGTTTTATTTTTGCCTATTATTTTCACTTGCATGCTGGGTCTCAAAACTGCTAGCTGTCGGTGATGGTTTTGCAGGCTACAGTGAGAGCTATGCACAGTCATCCTGGCTGCCTACAAGAATTCCTATTTTCCTCTGCCCTCTCTTGCAGATTAAGGATGTCCTGTGCTTCTGTGCACAATGAAGATCTCAGTGGAAACAGCTCAGCTTACACATCATGTTTGAGGAAGCAGCCCTTACCTTTCTGAGGCTTTTCTAATGTACAATCTCCCACTGAAGTGATGATACTGCTGGAGCTGTCACTTCTTGAGCATCATATCTTCAAAAGAGAGGAGGTGAACAGGTATACTTGTGGTTGAAAAGTAGTCCATAATTACAACTTCTTGAAAGGTTTAGATGCAATTGTCATGCCTACACGTGTTACTCTACTTAGTTATGGCACACTGTCCCAGAGATGCATTCAGGTGATCACCAAGGGGTTTCCATCAGCCCCAGGGTATCCTCTCCAAAGGACCCCCAAGCAGTGGTCACCTGAGATGGACGTGGAGTCTCTAAGTCATCTCATTATTCTCCGCATCCTGTTCTGGTACGCCCCAGTTTCTTTCTGCATACTGTCAGAGGCTTCCGAATGTAAAACCACAGCCTATTTTTCTGTAACATAAAGGCAAGGCTGTTTAATGTGCAATATCAGTCATATGCTGTGGTTAGCAGGGGAATTTTGGTACTTCAGCTGGAGCAGTTTTTGGACCTTTTCCACTATGCTTTAATAAATGAAGGTACTTAAGCTGGTGATTACTTCAGTCATAACTTCTGTTGGTTTTGCACAAAGATCTTCACCTATGAGGTCAGCTAAATTGATAGTTTCATAGAAGAAGCTCTGTTTAAGTATGCACTGACTTCTCAGCAGGATTTACAGCTTATAATAAAATGTTAATGTCTCTGAATAGGGAGCTGAATTTGTGTTATTCTTCATACAGTGTTTCAGATGGCCAAGTATCTGGTACACGGGTATGAGCTTCACTCAAATGAAATATGAGTTTATTTAGAAAAAAAAAATCATTAACAGAATAAGAACATTTATAAATATAAATCAGAAAACTTAAAGATGCACTGTATATGTTCCAAGCTAATAAACTTGATAGTTGCCCATTAGGCTTAAGTGTACCCAACATAATACAGAAGAATGCACTTACATCTCACATCTCATTTTTCTTAGGATTCCACAAGATCTAATTTGGGACAGATTTCTGGCACATGGGACTGAGGGAATACAACTACTTTTAGTAACTGATATATGTATCTTCACTCTCTGTCCTAACTTCATTGTCATACTACCCCTGTAACAAGACACATTACCTATGGAGCCAGCAGTCTGGCAAGAATTACATAAGCTTCAGAACCAGCTGAAGACAGTAGTAATAACCATTCAGCAATGTATTTAGCATGAAAGAGTGTTGTGATTTTACCCCAGATGGCAACTAAGCAACAACACAACTGCTCACTCACATCCTTCCCAGCTCCCCACAGCAGGATAGGGAAAGAGAACTGGAAGGGAAAAAGGGAGAAAACTAATGGGCTAAGATAACAAAAATAATAACAGTAATAAAAATAATAACATAATAATAATAATAATAATAATGATAATAATAATAATAACAATAATAGTAATAATAACAACAAGAAGGAGAGGAATAATAACTTATAATGAAAAGAAAAATAAAAAAGACAGAGAAATAAAACCCAAGAAAGATAAGTGATACAAATTAAAAGACAAATAACAAAGAAAGAGAAATAAGTCCTGTGAAAGGCAAGTGACGCAATTGCTCACCACCAAGCGACCGATGCCCAGCCAGTCCCTGAGCAGCAGCTGCCCAACCAAGCTTCCCCCTAGTTTATTGTTGAGCATAATGTCATATGGTATGGAATAACCCTTTGGTCAGTTGGGATCTGCTGTCCTGGCTGTGTCTCCTTCCAGCTTCTTACGCATCCTTAGGCTACCCGCTGCCAGGGCAGTATGAGGATCAGAAAAGGCCTTTACTCTGTGTAAGCAATAGCTGCTCAGCAATAGCAAAGACATCCCTTAATTATCAACACTGTTTCCAGCACAAATCCAGAATATAGCCTCAACTTAGCCCCTATGAAGAAAATTCTATCTACCCCAGCCAAAACCAGCACAAAGAACTGCTCAACAGGCTTGGTAAGTTCAGTCATAATCAATAGAGGTCTTGTATTTTTAAAATACAGACATTGACTTTTTGTATGGACTGAAAGCAGTTTTGATTTATTTATGCAACCTCATTTCACCTTCCATCAGAAATTGCCTGTGTGAGGAAAAGACTGTTGACCACATGTGGCTATCCTTACTTGGACTGAGCAGGGGTTTATCCCATTGGTTTCCTCATTCGTCTTGACTGCCCAAGAAATAAGTGAAGAGCCCACAACACTGCCTTACCAGAAGAAGGGGTGAGACTCAAAGGTAGGGATAAATTTACAGACATAGTTTGTGGTCATAACTTGTTATTTCTTCTTAAAATCTTACTGTTTTTTTAAATGAGTCGAATTACAAGATCTGGGTACCTTTAAATATAGTCCCACTCCCTCTTTGCTCAGCCCAAATAGATTATTAAGAAATCAATTAAAAAATGTAAACCTTGTTATATTTCTTGCCTGTTTGCTTGTTCTGATTGCTACACACAGATCCCATGGTTCCTCTTTAGCTATATTTATGCAGTGAAGATCAATAATAGCATCAATTGCCAAAGCACATTTACCCACCCAGAATGAAGGCAAATATTTGAATTTCTTATGGTGAGCACTGTAAGAAACATTTCTCTTTGCTTTCTCTGTACTCTCCTCTAAAAATTCAGATCAATTTGAAGTAAAGGGAATGACAAAATTAGTTGAAAAATGCCTTACATTGTCTAGTGACCCTACCTCCTTAGCTTAGCTCACAGCTATGTGTGGTATTTGCAGAGCATGATCACAAGGAGGAGTTTTCAAACTCTATTCCTCTAACTTTTCCCATCTGTTTTAGAAACATGCAAAGATCTTTCGTTGGAGCCTCTAACCTCTTAAAACACCACTTTCAAGCCAGCAATAGGTGCTCTGCAGTCCCTCACTGCTCTCTAACCACACGCACAGCATGATGCTCCCTCCAGGCCTCATGACAAGTAGGTTACAAAGACCAGCCATGGGAGCTTACTTTAAATTATATATGCAGATTTATGAATAAAAAAGCCCATACAGCCACATCACTGGTAATGTGTCTTATTTGTTCCTCATCTAGGAAAAGCTTGCAAATTCAAACTGTCCAGGAGCAGAGGCTTGTTCCATGTTTCTATGTACACAACATCAGAAAGATTACTGCTTGAAAACTTCACGAACTTGAATAAATGGATGGAAACTGAGAGTCTTATTGTTAAATCTAGCTTTTGTTCAGAAACAGGTACCAGAGCTAGTCAATCAGCCTCTTTGTATGCTACAGGTTTATGGGTGGGTTTTACTTATTTTTTATTTTGAGGACTATGTTTTTAACCCATTGCCATAACTGGGCTAACAAGAGTGGCCAAGCAGCATGTGTCAGTCCTCTGAAGGCAGTCTTTCTAATTCATATCCCTTTCCATGGCACTCAGCGTGGCAATTCAATCACAGTTGCCAGAAGGCAGATGAGCCTATTCTAAAATTTCTGTAATGCTATGCAAAGCCTGAATAACTATGAGAGAAGAAGCTAATTCAGTGCTTTTTATGAAATAAAAAGATACATTTACTTTAATGTGAACATATTTTTTGAGCTCAGTTGTAGTGTTACACCGCACAAAAAAAGTCCTTCAAGTCCTGGTCCTGCAGTATGAGGTACATAGGCAGTACTTGGCCTGCCCAGTGCATGGGTGATGTCGAAGGGGGAGGTATGCGTGTGGTGATCAAGAGGGAGACACATGAGTATAATGTCCCTCAGGTGAGGGCTCTTCATTATAGTATTGGGGTCTGCTTTTCAGCAATCAACATTCTGAAATTTTTTACTAGCCTGGGTGTAATTTTTTGGGGGAACCTCAGATCTGAATCTCAGAATTTAATGTGTCCCTTCTTCAGCATTGCTTATCTGCACTGCCAACAGGACTGCCAATTTTGTTGATCACACCTTGGGTTTTTTCCTTTCATTTCAAACTTTACAGTAGGTAGAGAAACCACCTAGCACAAAGAGCCTATGGTCTAATAAAGCATCAGTTGCTCTGAGAAATAACTGAAGCTGGAAGAAGGCTCCAGTTCTGCCTTCCAAAGCAGCTCAGACATCATTTTTTTTAATTAAGGTATACAGTATAACAGCAAACTAACAAAGCAGAGGACTTGGAGAAGACTCTGATTCATACAATCAGAGAATCATAAAATAGTTAGGGTTGGAAAGGTCTTTAAAATCATCCAGTTCCAACCCCCTGCCATTGGCAGGGACACCTCACCCTAGACCATGACTCTCAAGGCTCTGTCCAACCTGGCCTTGAACACTGCCGGGGATGGAGCATTTACCACTTATTTGGGCAACCATTAAATATTCAGCATTTCCTGGCAACTTTATTTCTTTCTTATTTTGGATTCTTTCTTTCTTTCTTCTTTTTTCTGATGTTTGCTGACAACTGACTTTCCAACAAACTCCCGAGAATATACTCTCAAACTGTTGGCTAAACTTCAGGTGTATTTGACTGTGTTTTGCTCGAACGTTCTCAATGTTACATTCCTTCTCCTTGTTATAGCTGAGCCTCAAAAGGTTTTCTTCTTGTTGCAAAAGAAGCAGGAATTTTCTGGTACTCAAACATCAGTAAGAAAGCTTTTCAGGACTGATCATCTTCAATAACTCAATGAGATAAACGTATAGTTGGATGGTACACCAGTGTGAGACAGGTCAAGGCAAAAGGGAATTACAGAAGCTTTTCCATATTCTATTAACCATCTGATAATATTTTTCTTTTAAGGTTTGCCTTACTTTCAGTGTACTTGTCTGTACTCTGTATTTTCCATGTACACTGTAATTTCTAATTTTAAAAGCAACTTGAAAATAATATTTTTATATTGGTTCTTGATGAAGGTGGTGTCAGAGGTCAGTTTTTGAGAATCACTGGGTCTTTACCAAAACATTTTTCCTGTCAAGGTGCATTCCCACATTTATGAAGCAATTCTGCAACACACTTGTCAAGCTACAAACCGTCACTGAAAAGCAGAATTAAACCTTCGTCATTCATGGAGCTGAGCCTGAGGAACAGACTGCAGTGGTCTGATTTGGTTTTGTGGTTGTTTATTCAAAAGTCATTGCATCATCACCAAAGCAATCTTTTCTCTTAGTTGTAAAGCCACCCAAAAGTGATAGTTGTCCAACACTGAGACCTGGAAAGAAAGCAGAGGGTGTCACATAAATTAACCTTCTCAGAAGCCCTGAATATCCTGACTGAGTGGTGGGGAATGCAGACAGATCTGCCACTCAGACGTAACATTGTCTGCTGTGACATAACATTGTCCAAAGACACTGCCAGAAACTTGAAAAGGATTTTTCAAGCCAGTGTGTAGATACCAATTTTGGATACCTTTGCTCTGTACTGTAAATAACTATTGAGAGTCCATTCTTCCCAAGAGGAAAAAATGAACCTGGCCTTTTTTGTGTGTTTTGGGGGGGTTTTCTTTTGGTTTCTCTTCTATTTTCTCACATCAAGGTGACTGATGCCTGCTGATAATCCTGTAGTAAAAATATCTGTGTCAAGAGGGAGATGAGAAACGTGAAGTCAGATGTGGACAGAGGAATAGACTTGACTTTAGTCATCTGTCTCCTCTACTGTCAGAGCAATGTGAGCCACCTTACCTGGCAGCAAACCTTCCCCTCACTATTACAGTTGTACAGCATGACCATGCCATGTCAAACTCCATCCCTTATCCAGTCTAAGATATATTGCTTAATCGTTTTTCACATTTATAAAGCATCTTTTAAACCATTATAAAGCATCTTTTAAACCATTATATTGACCTTTGTCTAGAGCATGCAGATGCTGGAAGTCCGAAATAGAGTGAAATGACTAAAGGATGGAGAAAAGAAGTTCCAGGACTGTTTCCTCCTAATGTCCGGTGATGAGAGAAGTGCCGAGTAGCTGAGACTCACTGGGTTTTCAGTTAGTGCTTAAATAAAACTCTTCAGCTGAAAAAATGATGGAGACCTATTGAGGAATGTGAGATGCTCAACCAACTATAATCCTCATACAGGGGGGTATTGAGGGTATGATTTATCCTGTGGATCCACAGCTGCCTTCAGGAGACTTAATCTCTAGGAACATCTTTCCCAAAATGGTAAAAAAGGCAGATCTGGTCTCCACAGTTTGGCAGTGGATCTGCAGCTTTGTGGGGCAGTTGACAAGTTTTGGAGGGCGATGGGGCAGCCCCAGCACTGGCAAATTGTTCTCAAGCAGGAGCAGTAATAGGGACATCTGCAGCATCTGACTGGGCTATCAAACAGCCTTTTAGGCACTTAGGCTGATCAAAAGCTTCCTCCTGAAACTGATTTTGATGTGAAAACAAGCTTTCAGCAGAACAGGTTCTTGTTTTGTTTGGGATTTTCTGTTGGTTTGGAGGTTTTCTGGTTTGTTTTAATAGTGCCTGCAGCTTTGATTCATTTATTCCCCAAAAGAAACACTTAGATATTTCAGTTTTCTGTCAAAAATATGCCTGGAATCTAACTTTCTGGTTTGCTGTTTGTGGGGTTTTTTTGTGTGTGTGTTTTTTTTGTTTGTTTGGTTTGGGTTTCTTGTTTTTTGTTTGTTTGTTTTGGTTTTTATTACTGAAAAAATGAATTTTTCACTAGGGACAAAAAAAAAAAAAAAAAAAGGCAAGAAAAAAAAACCAAAACAAAAAAACCCCCATGTTTGCTAACTTTTATTTTTCTTTTGTTTTTTTGCATTTCAGACTGTATAGAAGCAGACTGAAAACCAATGCAAAACAGGAGAAATAATTTACTTTACAAATAAGGCAGTAATTCTGCAAGAAAAATCTCTTCCTTAGATTCTATTAAATGAAATGACCCTGCCAGCCACCATGTTACCACTTAATGCTTGGATCTCTTTTCTTCATAATACACTTGGTGTTTTCTCTTAACCTTTAGGCAACTGGAGTATGTATTTTCTTTATAAAGTTACTTAGTTGCAGTTTTCTGCCACAGGCTTTCCCATATAGGGAAAATGAACCCATCAGGTTCTGGTCTGCTTTCTCTCACCATCTAAATATACATTATTTTAAAGTATGTGACTTTTTTTTGCTATCAGGAGACCCAGGAGGCTTGAAGTTCTTTATCCACAAAGCAGGAGTGAATTTCCATGTGCAGTACGGTATACAGATGTTGCTGGCCAGACCCTTGCCTGTGAGTTGTCAAGGCTTAGAGCACTGTGGGAGTGCTGCAGCAGATTTGATCTTCCACACCTTAGAAGCATTTCACCCACTTTTTCCATACTTGCTGCATTTTCATCATTTCTTCACTGCCCCATGATGCACTCTTTGATAGCTGTTTTCCCACCCGCACCTACCTCCTAATGCCTGCATGAATTTTTCTCTCCCTTCCCTCACCACAGAGGGCTCTGGGCAGCAACAAACTCCTAATGTCACCAAAGGAAGAACACAATAAAAGCTCCCATTTTTCCACATAGGAACTCAGGCTGAAATCTAATGTCTACAACAACAGGGCAGAAATATTGCTCTTGCACAGCCAGCCTGTGAAATGCATGTGCAAACCTGATTCAGAGAAAAGGACAAACTAGATTAATCCTTCCAGTCTGAAACGAAATCCTAGGATCCTCCTCTAGCACATCACAGCTAAATGTTCCCCAGCTTGCTGCCCAAAAAATCTTAAAATCCTACTGCCTAGCAGTCTCGGTTTACAAAAGATATCTCTCTGATCCCAACCTGGAATTGCCTTTGAGAAAACAGCAAGCAGAAACAGGCCTTTCTATACTGAAGAGACTTATCTTTTCTGGATTCCTACCTGCGGGCTGTAGAGCAGTGTGATACTGTTCTCTATGTGTTCTGAATTTCTTTATTATAGCACCTGAGAAAACAGAAATGCAGTGGTGAAAGCAGGAGTCAGCAAACCCTATGCTGCCTCTGATACAGCGTTCTGGAGAGGATTAAAACAGGAATAAAAATACA
Source organism: Loriculus beryllinus (assembly GCA_039877255.1). NCBI lineage: Eukaryota > Metazoa > Chordata > Aves > Psittaciformes > Psittacidae > Loriculus > Loriculus beryllinus. Next base: position 8,711 of record JBCJKH010034877.1, read on the forward strand.
GTGTACTAATGAAAAATGCCACAAATGTTGCACAAGCAAAATACACTGACAAACAGCCCTTTGATGGAAAGAATGGTCCTGCAAGAACTGCCCAGCATGAGCACCAAGTGAGACCCTGGAAATTAATTTTCCCTCTCTGGTGCAGCAAAGGCAGATTATATGCTTTGTCCACGCTTTCCTTTAGGTGCAATTTTGTGCCAGTACCAGCCCTGGGAGAAAGTGTGGTCTCATTCTTCCACGGGAACACTTTCTCTGGAAGTTGGCAATATAAATTCACTCCAGCCTTGAGGACTCCTATGCAATCAAAACTGTGTTCTGCGACTTGTGCTGGGTAACTTTCACTGGTAGTTATGGCCCCTTTCCATTTTCATCTCCTGCCCACAGAGCTACTTCCCTACAGGGCAGGTATTAGAAAGGACAAAGTAGATCTCTGCAGTGCCTTAAGGCTGCTGGAGAACAGGAGATGGCATAGCAGGCAATGGCTGGGGCTGGTGATTGCTTCTCCCTTCTTTGCCAGGTCAGCTGCAAAGCCAGGGCCTGCAGGGGTTCAGGAGTGGACTCAGAAACCAGACTGCCTCCCCATAGAACTGGGTACCTATTGTGAGAATAAAGCAGCTGCTTCCTTGGGATGGAAGAAGGCATGTGAACCAATTTCACAATATTTTTGAGAAATTGAGTTGGTTTCTGCTTTTGTTTTTGTCTTTTAGAAAAAGTAGGTACCTATAATATTTTCCATCTTTCTGTGCTTTTTTTCTAGGCAGTTGCTCATCAAAGGGACTCTTTTGTGTCTGTTGTTGTCTTTCTTTGTTTTCTCTAATGGAAAGCTGCTCTGAACTCTCAGCCAAGCTGAGAATATTAAGTCCATCCAAATGTAGGTGCAGGTGGGAGCTCAGTGCTACAGCACACAGTGTTTGATAATAGTTTTATGCTGTATGTGCTGTAATCACTTAAAAAAGGCAGGATAACAATCTTCAGTGCAGTATCAGTCCTATAGTCTGGAAAAATAAATGTATTTGTGCTCCTCATAATACTGATTTGGTTATTCCATTAAGCCAGAGCTGCCAATCTTGTACTGCACCATTGCACTTGGACTCCGGATTACTATCAGGAATATGAGCAGAAAAGAGAAACATCAAATCCTTAAAGTTAGCTGTAAGGCTGGTTGCAGAGTGAGTTTTAAATAACTGACATTTTCTAATGCTACTTGAACATTATATAAGGACATCTCTGCATTGACTTTGAAACTGAAGGCAGGACCAAGGAGTAATGGTTTCAAAAGTTGCTTATTCATGGTACAAAACATAGTTGAAAATATAATGTAATTCCATACAAACAGATGGTTTGTAGCATTTTAATATATTTAAATGAAATTATACCTGAAGAAAGCTTTTTTTGGTTTATACACATGATCTATAATCCCGTCCAGTGAATGGCATGATTTAAAGTTGTATCATGATATAAGTTTAAAAAAACTCCTACTGTAAAATCATAGTATTAAAGGCTTAGGGCTGCTTTGCATCTCACACAGATTTTGTATTTTCTGTTGAGAGCATATTTCTCCCTGTCTTGTTTATTTGACCCAAATGGAAACCTTCATTGCACTTTGGTCTCAATTTTCTTGAAATGTTCTTCTATTCTTATATTCCCCTTCACAGGATATACGAAAGCAGCACCTACGTTTGCAAAAACTGGGTATTCTGGGAGTTGTGCTGTAACTGTGCTACCCCTTCCAGAAAGACAAACTAGCAACAATGTCAGCATATTGCGCTAAGTCTGCAAAATGGAACAGTTGTAATTCCATGTTTTCTACACTATATTTGGCACTCCAAACACATAGTTACACCATTCTGATATCAATACCATGTTTTCTACATGCTTCCTTTTCAGCTCATGCAAGATCTTAAAAATACAAGAAAATGATACAGGCATTCTAATAATGTTAACATGTTTTCATCTCCAGAAATAACAAAATAAAACCAGATGATTCATAGATGATATACTTTTCCAGAACTTGTATTTCATACATATCCTCAGTAAAAGCAATGTAATGATGAAAAAACACCAGCAGCAAAGTATCATTTGCCGTAGTGAGTGAGAAAATGAAGATGATGTTCTTTCCGATTTGTTTCCTGTTTTGCAAATAGCAATCTGACTGCCTGCTTTCATTCTCTTGAAATCCTTTAGTAAACCTCCAAATCATGAAAAAGAATTGTCATATTCTTTCCCATTTCTAATAATTCAGTGGCAACATTATCAGCACCTGGTGTTTTGTTGTTCCTGAGCTCCTGATTGCCTCTTAAATCACTTCAGAATTTAATTCTTCTGCAAATAGCTCATGTGTCTGGGAGACAGCTTTTTATTCACTATTAACCATCTCCCTGCAGTGGACACATAGAAGTACTCACTCTTTCATAATCGAGTTTTTTACAATGAAAAGGTTTCCTTATTTCTTTTTTATCAGACATAGATGTGGTTAACATCCTCCCTTTCATGCATAGATAACCTTATAAAATGTGTTTATTTTACTAATCTTGATATCCTGTTGCATTTTTTACCCTAAACCAAGAAAGTATTGCCTTTCTCCTTATACTCCTGGCCTCATGACTTTCCTTGTGGCTTTAGACTGTTTCTCATACAGAGTTCACTTCTTATTCTGAAGTCTACAGCCTTGCTATACATCAGTCTCAGTTGCTTTTATGCAGTCTTTATCAAGCCATTCTTTTTCTGTTATTTTCAGATTTATTCCTATAATCTGTTCTAATGCTTTTTTTACCATCTCTCTCCAGGTGTCCCACCTGGTATCAGTTTTCTCATAAGCACCACAAAATCCTTTTGAAGACTCCAAGTACTTTAAACTATTGACCAGTATTCCTGTCCATATTCTGGATTTGTTTCCTAGTCCTATCTGTTATTCCATGACTGTGATAATCAAACAATTAAGAGGTTCCTGGTTTGTGCAAAGTCAAAATGCTAGATGTCCCCACTCCCATTCCCCATTCCCATGGCTCAGGTTATTCAGTACAAAAGATAATGTGGATATCTGAAGCTTTCATTTTTTTTACTGGTGAGGGGACCAACAATGTGCACAACAGCCAGTTTGCAGGAATGATTTCCTTAGGCTAATAATTATTCTTCTACATGTCTGGCTTGGCTAACTTCTGGCATACTTGTTGCAATACAAAGAATAGAGAGGAGGTATTGGTAACCAAAATTCTAAGGACTATTTCTAACACAGTCTAGCACATGCTTCTGCACAATACTTTGTGCTATTTACTAACTGAAGAGCTCATTCAGTCTGTAACAATGTGCTAAAATTCTAAACATAAACAAGTCAGCAAAATGTAAATAAGGAAAAAACTAAGCTGAAAGACAAAGGGCAAGCAAATTTAAAGCAAATAATAAGAAAACCTCACATTTATTAAATGTATGAAAACAAAATTTAGTTGAAACTTTAACATTTGGGACCATATTCCAAGTCAGGCATTGTAAAGAGTACAATGTACTTTCATGGCTAACTCACATCAACTGAAAAACTATGCCTACCTAGGAAGCTGAACCTAGATTTTAGATGTCTTGAAGTTAATGGAAGTTTCTATACTGGGTTTATTAAAAATTTAGCACTAACAGAGTGATGATCTGAGCAAGTATCCTGCACATTTGCACAGAATGGGGCTTCAGTAGAGGCCCCCCAAGGAAGTTCAGTGGACCATGGCAGAGGGGAGTCAGTGATGTCTGTACCTATGAGCATATGGTCTTTGACCACTGCTGGGTGGTCCTGCTGATTCCTCCACAGCTCCGACCAGCACTGCAGAAAGGCAGGCGTGTTATGTCACCTGCCTCATTTTGTGTCCTGACTGTGGGATGGCATGGGAAGAGATGCTGCATGATGTCTTTGAGAGCTCATCTGAGCAGATATCTAAATGTGTAAGGTGTCACAGCAAATAGCCAATAAAAAAAATAAAGGCTTACATTCGAAAACTCTTTAGCAAAGAAAAACCAAAAGGCGGATATATTCACTTTTGAGTAAGTCCTGCTAGGTTCTTTACTCATATAAAGCCATACTTGTGAAAATTGGAAAAATATTCTTTCTAACAAAAATTGATCAGCACTCTGCAAAATGCTCTTTCTTTTCTATAAACACACAGAAAGCTTTATTGCTAGGGGTGGGATATACAACTTAATTTTCAAGACATAAGACAAATATTTTCATGGATGTTTCTAAATAATCTTCTAATTTTGTGTTTAGTTTTATAGACATGAGACTTTATGATCCCAACATTGAAAATCCATTAAACAAAACATGGTATATGCCTTTATAATGAATCAAAACACCTCAGCATTAGAAAATTAGCATTGTTTGGGTTTTCTATCCACTTCCTGAATTACACAAAAGTGAAATATTCTGGTGAATGTTTGTTCATTTCAGGCAATGAGCAAAAAAAAGTGGTTTATTCTTACAGTAGCTTGGATATAATCCAGAATGACATGCTACCAGCTCCCTGCAACAACACTCCAAAAATCCAGCTTATTTTGATAGACATTAGTATCCTAACACTTATTTTCCATAAAGCCTCTTCTGTAGCTCTTTTAATGATGGAATTCTCTCAATGAACAAGAAACTAGTTGGTTTGGTGCATAGAAATTAAAAAATCCTTAGCTCTCTAGTTTGCTCCTCAACTCCTTCCCCCTCCAGTTTTTATCTGACTCTTTGCTGCAGGGATCTTCATTCAGTCCCTCTTTGCCTATTGCCAGGGCAAAGGATTCCCAGTCCCAGGATGGGTCTCTAGGTGCTGCTGTAAGACCAATAATAACAAAAGCTGCTACAACTATTTTTCCAGATATTAAATCAGTATCAAGACTCCCTTATGTCTGTGGTTCCTCTGAAAAAGATGGACAGAAATGCCACTGTTTATATTGTTTGTGGCTCTGACAATGAGAAACGCCTAACCAATGTCGTACCCTACCAACATGACCAGCTCCATGTATCTATGCTGGGACAACAGAAGGGTCTGCCTTCCCCAGGACTTACAACCTATATTTCAGGTCATTAATGTCTTGACCAAACAGACACCTGGCACATACATATCCCTTTTAGACGAGTGTATCTGGAATTTTGCCCAAAATATGGCTTCTCCTTGGACCTGTTCCTATTTCTCTAAAACTGGTGGGTTCCATCGAACTAAGTATCTGAGAGAAAAGAAAGTTATTTCCATCAGCTTGCTGTAAGTTTGTTTCCTCAGCAGTGTCAGTAAGAGCGCTTAATGGTGACCTCATTAGAACAGAGTGTGATACATAAACCAGCCATTAAATCCTAATGAGATGCAGTAGGCCAAATGTCTCCAGTACTGATTTTGCCTTCGGTTATGATATGCACACCTAGCACCTCTTACCTCTAGTGCACTCTCAACATTATAATTGCTAAATTGTTAACATAGTTCAGCTCTGCTGCAAGGCATTCCCTCCCATGACTTTGTGGTTTAAGCAGCTGCAAATTCTATGTGGTATCTCTACCTGCTTTTTATTTTTTCATGGTACACATATTGTGGACACAATGAGAGAGATACTAGGCTGGGAAAGCAGATACTTGGTTGCCAATTATGCATCTCCTTCTCCTTACCTTTTACTGGAGTTGAAACGTCTCACCTGCTCTTGTAAGAAGTACTTTGAGACTGATGAGGAAAAATAGCATATACCACCATTTTTATAACAACAACAACTATTGCTATTATTATTTTCATTATATATTATAAATAATTATCATAATAAATAAGAATAGTGATTGTATATCATATATAACTAATTATTATTGTTGTTGTTGCTGTTATTATTATTTTTATACAGCAAACCCCCAACATTTTATTTTCTTATACCACCATGGGCTGAAGGTGTCCTCTAATAGACTTAATATGATACTGTTAAAATGGAGCCTCCTGAGCCCACTCTGCTTTGACAACTAGCCATCAAGCCCACCCACTTGCCATTGTGCAAAATATTTCAAATGGTAGTTGGTGTTTTATATTGTTACTTTAGGGAGACATACGGAAAAAAATAACCATTATACCTCAAAGTGATCATGGCTGACACAAACACATAATAAAGCCAGTCTGAATTCCACTCTTATAATGCAGATGCTGTAGTTCATGTAATTAAAACTAAATCAGATTATGGACATAGTCAGCTCAGAGAGAAAATACTATCACTGTCATGCAAGAAGTGGTCAGTGAAAATCAATGATAACTAGAGGTGCTTATGACTTCTTGATGTTTAGGACAGCAGCTTCTGATTGTCTGCTGGGGAGACTGTAGAGGTGTTCAAATGATCATGAGAGCAATCAATTTATAGAAATAGCTCTGAGGTAAAAACTCACCATAGGAATTTTTATTACCCTGGATGGAGTACAAGATATGAAGAAACCAGCATGCTTAAAAAAAAAAACAAACCCAAACCGAAACAAAAATCAAGCAAAAAAATGAATAAAAAAGTGGGGAAAAAAGAAAAAGAAACACCAAAAGCCCCAAGTGACAGGTAGTCAAGTAAGTGTTTTGCTTTTGAACTACTTTGTCCTAATATGAAAAACTGGTGGAGATACAGCATCCAGAAAACTATTTTTACAATCCACTTTTCAAGGTAATTTTAGGCATTAAAGAGGCGTTAAAAACCCAAGTGGAAAACTGAGATGATTTGAGGGACAATTTATTGCTAGGCTGCAATTTTGGTATTATCCTTTCCTTCATGTTATTTGGGATGCTTAAAAGCAAGAAAATTGACCTACTGGAACAATTTAGTATTCAGTGTATGTTCTTATCTTGTTTCTGCAAAGGACTACCTCCTTTCTGAGGGGAAGCACAAAAACCTTCATGTCCATAATGATCACATCATCTGCCCACAAATATTTACCTAGCTCCTTCACTGTCCCCTACAGTCACATGCTCATTTCCAAAGTTTTCAAAGTTTAATGTAACCAAAAAATCCAATGTTTAATGCAAACAAAAAAAAAAAAAAAAAAGAAATCCAATGGCTTCTAGGCTTTCAGTTCCTGTTTGAGCTATGTTTAATTTTGTATTGACTAATACCTTGGAACAGTGAATGCTAGTAGTTTAAAAACATTAAGCACATTTCCATCCGTGTGAATCATGCCTTCCTAGAACAGTCCTTTGCTCCAGTGTTGAGCAAGGCAGGAGACAAGCAGTTCTTTGTCCTCTCTGAGCTGCTGCCGGACATGGAGTTGCAGGATGGTGGGACTTCTGTAGCTCTGTCTGCTCAGACCAAGCTCTGGCTGCCTTGAAGTGTTGGTTGTCAATTGGTAGGTGGTGTTCTTTGCTTGACATTGACCACATACTATCACCAGAAGCATCAGTAGGGTGCAGAGTGGCAACCTGGTACCCAGGCAAAGGACAGGGTGAGCCCATGCAGCCTTTCCCAGCACACCTTTGTATTCAGCAAAGATCTAGCTTTCATCCATGGAAAGCTGGCAGTATCTGTGTGCTCAGTGCAACTTGGCCCACCAGCACCTCTCAACTTGGAAGTTGCTTTGTCTCTCTTTCATGAAAACATAATCTTCTCTGCTTAGAGGTTCATCACTTCTTGCTGCTTCCTTGGCTTCCAATGAAGTTATAATCCTGCAAGGGTGAAATCCATATTAGTGGAAAGGAAGTCTCCAACAAAACCTGCAAAGTATTTTGGAGAGAAGGCAGGAGATAAATGCAAATTGTGTTCGTGTGACAAACAGTGGTTTTGAGTTTAATAACAATTCAGTTTTTACTCCCTGTGACTGAGGATGACTCACTGCTGCTTCTCATTTTTAATTAATAGAAGAAAATGTAATCATAATATTTATTCTCTCCATGAGTAGTTCTGGTTATAAGCAGCTACACAGAAGAAAGGGCAACAAATCAGATCCATTCATCCCTGTCTGTGAGTCCGAAAAGGATGTCCATCTAGACTCTGCAAAAGGTCTTTCCTCCCACTTTTCACTCCTAGGTAGACATCAAGTACTGGTGTTTACACAGCTCACTGATGCTGAAGAAGCTGCCCAAAGCTAGTAGAAAACCCTTTCTTCACTGACCCCAAAAGATTCAGTCAGCCCCCAAACTGTCTGTTAGTTACAGATTATCATTCAGATAAGGGACAAGCTTGAATGCAACCAGTACTGCACCAGTAAGAAACCCCTTTATAACTATTAAGAGAACTCAAGGTTGCTGCAAAAATTTCCCTCCCTTGCCTGGTGACCGGCAGGACCTGACATATTCATGTGTGTTTTGCATTCACATCTACATTTCTGAAAGCAGAATCAGCTCTGTGAGCAACTAATATTTTGGAAGGAGAGACTCATAAGATGTGTTGTCCTTAGGCCTGTGCCACGCTCAGAGCTGTGTATATTCATGCAACAGCTCGGCTGTCTTTAAACTCTCTCTCTTTGGCTCTTAAATCTGTTCACAGAACAAGTGTACAGTGTAAATAGCAACTAAGCCTTGGCACAGGCACAAAAATTAAACAGAATGAACAGCAAAGCCATCCGTCTGGTGGGACAGATACCTTCAGCCACTCACTTATTCATGGTAGGGAAGCCCATTTCTTTGGGTTTGTTACCTAATGGTTTTCCTGCCATGTTAAATTGCTTATCAATTCAGTTAAGTGATAACAGAATTTTGTAGTGCAACACCTATAGTGGCACCAGGAAGCTGAACTGCTCACTCATGGATTTTTAATCCTTGGTTTTCCTCGTTAATTTAATTTTAAAGAAATGTGAATTGCTCTGCAGTCTACTGAGGGTCAGTGCGGCAGAAGAAGGTAAGAGAAGAGCCTTTGCTCTATAGGTGTTAAAGAAGCACCAAGCAGAATGAGAGCTGATACCTTAGATCTGCTGAGGCTACAGTTACTTCTAATTAGTCAGAAGTAGAGGCCACATACTTATTAGAGGAGAAGAATGTGTAAGTAGAAGTCTTGCCTGAAGGAGGACTTACTTCTGTTTGGGCCATGTTGATAAAGGTGCTGTCTTTTGTTTCCTGTTTGATTTTAGCACATTACCTGGGGCTTTGGCGTTCTGTCTTTTCTCCATTCAGCAACATCTTTCCTAGTCATTAGGAATCACCAGACTCATTAGTAATCTCGGTTTTGAACCTGTGCTTCCCAGTGATTTCCAGCTAATTCTGTCACTCCTATTTATAATGACCAGTGCCTTTCCTCCATCAGTGATTTTTGTGGGTATGAGGGATGCTGCAGCTGAGGAGAGGCAGATGAGCAGCTGAAGCGGGCTCTGCAGCCTCTGCAGCCTTGGAGGTGGTGCTGCGGTAGTCAAGAGGATTCCCCTCAGTGCCTGCAGTTCTGAGAGCCTCTACAGAGGCACTGAGTGTGAAATGGGATTTTCTTGAGTCCCAGTGAGGAAAAGGTTTTTTCCATGAGAGGCAATAAGTGCAAAACCACTCATAACAGCAGTCATAACAATGATGCTGTTTCATGACATTGCCTTTCACAGCAATAACTACTTACTTATTCACTGTCATACTCAACCCTTGTTACAGGATGTACTTTGCATCTTTCGTAATTTACCTACTTCTTCAGCTCATATATTGGTCCCCATTGACTATAAAATGATATAGCTAATAGAGGGTAGTAGCAACACTCAGAACAAGGGATATTAATTTCTTATGTTCTATAAAAAAAAAAAAAAAAGTCTTAATCTTAACAAAGCATGGGAAAAGAGACAGTGAATGAATACAGAAAACAACTGATACCCCACCTCTTCACATAAAGGAACAAACAGTGCACAACATACAAGAGAAAGAGAAGCTGGAAAGTGAAAAATGTGAAAGAAGCCTTACATCCATTATTGCCTCCTATGGAGAAAACATTACAAAAACTGGAGCTTGGTTACAATTTCCTGGGACTTATGCTATAGAAAATATTGGTTTAATGTAGCATGTAGATTTTTTTTGACTTGGCGTCTTGAAAGAACCACTGCTGATGAAGACTTGTAATGATGGGTTTAGCTGGTTGCCATACATGGAGTAGGACACTATAGCTGGTTCTCCAGCATCAGTATTTACCTGGTGGTGAGGAAAAGTGCAGGGGCTGTTCCCCAACCCCCCAGACCCTCTTCTGCTGTGTGATTTTACAGAAGAGGAGATGATCAAGGCCTTATGGCTTTTCCTGTCATGGTACGAACATCCTTTAGGAAAGGAAGTGGTTGGTTTGTCTAGACAAATCTCAGGGGGGTTGGGCATTTATGACGGCCAGGTTTTTAACCCATTGAGAGTGTTGTGTGCAGCGTCAAATTAAAAATTTTTATTAGAGTGAAGACTGGAGGCCTCTGACTATTTATTCACTTCATATGGTAAACATTCTTGTATGTTTTACATTGGTCCTTCACTAAGTCATCATCTACTCATTCAGCAAGGAGTTTATAATAGTAGTTCTTTGACTGTCATCTTCTTTTATGATTACAACAGAAGGCTTTAAACACAGACTCTGCGCATTTAACTCTTTCTTTCCTGTGCTCTGCATCTTTCAGCACTATCCAGCTGTGAGGAGACTCCTCCACACAGCTGCACCACCGTGCCCTTCATAAATCTGCTGCTACAGGAGAGCCAGTCTTGTCCTCTCTTTAAGCTTTTATCCACAATTAGCAACAATCTTGGCTGCGTATTTCAAAGTATTTTCTATTCTAAAACACATATGATCTGTACGTATATATGTGTATCTACACATTTGAATATACATACATATATTCTTTGTGACTGTTAGTACGTAAAATTCAGGGGGTTTTACTGGTATTAGAAAATGAGGGATTTTCACTGCCTTTTTGAATTCTGGGAATAATTCTGAGCACACTCTAACTAAAGCTGAGAGAAAAATCCAAAGGTCATTTTAAAAAATAACTCCCAAGACATTATTCAGAGAACTAGCATAGATATTTTTCTTATAAAGAGAATTTGCTAATATTTTATACTCTAGATTAAGGTCTCAGTGCTTTTTATAAGAAAGCAACATTAATATCACTATACTTACTAAAACTGAAAATAAAGGGTGCTTCAGGGAGACTTCTGTTGGCACAAGCAACATTTTTATCAGATCCATCACTTCCAAAGCAGCTCTGGTTGGCTGTTTTTGCAGGCTTGTACTTCACATCTCCATATCTGCATTTCATAAGCTGGGAGAAAAAAGGCTGTTACCTATTTCACTGACACCAGAAGTGAAACAATGAGTACAGCTGGAGGATAAATCTGGTGTCCCCAGAAGTTAGGAGACTCTCAGTGTCAAGAATGTATCTGAAATGTGATCTCAGGGCTCACTCTGACAAGGAAATGCTGCTGATTGAAAATTCCTGTTGAATCAGTCACAAGCATCTCTCTTTCCTCAAAGAATCCATGTTTTGACATACCCCAGTTTTGGATGAGTCAGGTAATCCTAGGCCAGAAAAGAAGGCTTTCTAATTCCCTTTACAGCCATGTGGATCACTGAAACAGATGAGATAGGACTCTGCATGTGCAGATTTTAAATCTTCTGTTGAGTAAATCTAAGTAGAAGATTATTTGGCCTGTCGCTTGTGCAATCTCTTGAATAGCAGCAAGCAGACTGCTGAGCTAAAAGCAATGTATGGCCAGTAGCCCCTGGAGGGCCACACAGAGCACTGGGATACTCAATGAGGTTGATGCTCCTGAGGATGGGACCTAAAGTTGCCCGCAAAGAAAGCTCAGGCAGGAGAGTTGAACCTGGTATATCACTCTTCCCTGGGGTTTGAGGTGTTTTCTCACAGTTCCTCAGTTTAAGTTTCCCTTGTGCAGGAGCAGGGCTGGGATGTGGGCTCCCTCTCTGTAGAGAAGTTCTTGCAGCTCAGCCAGCATTCCCCACAAAGGCTGATGGGTCACATGCCCAGGTGCATGAGTGTGCTTTGCTTAGCCAACTGACCAGCAGGTCAGCTGAAACCCAGCGAGAGCCAAACGCTCTAGAGGTGAATTCATCCCACTCAGGCAGAGCAGAATGTCAGACAGGACTGCTGCCCATGGCAGTGAATCTGAGGTCTAGGGTCTCAGGGAAACGTGAGTACTTCTTGGGTGAGATAACGTTGCCTCCTGAGCATAGGGTCACCCAGTTGTTCAGTGCAGACTCCTGGTGCCCATTTGGAGGAGAATGAAAGTCTCTACTCTGCAGAACGACCAGAAACACCTAGATCCTCCTGTGCATCTCAGTGCGCCTTGCAATCATTTCCTCGCTCACAGATCACTGCAAGTACTTCTCCAACTGATTTTCCTCTCACAGCTCTTGCTTGTTCTCTCCCTCCTTATGAGGGTGTTACCTGGGTGTTTTTTTGGGGCCTCCAGGAGATTGTTTACAAATTTATTCATTGTGACAGCTGTGTGACTTGACTCACCCAACAGACATGAAGTGGAACAGGAGCTCTTGCAGGTTTTGAAACAAAACATGGTCTTCAGGCAGAATTCAATCTATTCCTACAGCAGAAAGCCCTTCCTAGCATGAAGCTATTAGTCTTTGACTCCTGCATATAAGCAGGCTAACACCTCAAGTTTTATTATGCTCATCAGTGTCTCCTAGAAATTCATCTTCAATGTGAAAACTATCGACTGCCAAAAACTTACTAACTGTCAAAAAAAAAAAACAAACAATGGATTTTCTATATCCATCAATCCAGTGATCTCTTCAGAGAGCATCAGGTGGCTGCTTAATCATACCCTTTCCTGCTTGTATCTATGCTGGGTGCTGTTCTTTATTTGAGACATAGGAAGGCACCTGAGGAAATAATCATAGGGGTTAAACTTGAAAATACTCGATTTTGCTATAAAGGTTCAATAGCAGGCTACTGATATTAAAGACTAGGAATTAGAGCTAGTATCCTTACTCCCCTCTAACTCCATTGGCTCCTGGTGTGTGTTGATATAAGGTGAAAGAAAAGAAGAACACAATTATTCTCTATTTGAATGACACTATATCTAATCACAGGTAGCAGAGATGGAAGGCACAGAATAGTCTTGGGGATGTACTGATCAATCACCTAGTAAAATATCTCACCTAAAGCTGTACTTGGAATATTTCTCCCATTACTCAATTGCATGTGTTGAACATTTACTGTAATACATGTGAGGTCTAATTTACACCCCTCCCTGCATGATCTCTTACACCTCCCTAAAGCGGGTCAGTCTGTTCAGCTAATGATTTTGACTATGCCTCCTGAATCAAATTCAAGACATCTCCTGATGCCTTTCCCAAAGAGATACAGCTGAGCAGATCAGCAGGTAAAGTCAATGTACATACTGAAACAGTTATAAAGCTCTGAAACTTGTTATACAGTGGATGATCATCCTTGTATCTGGGAGATGGGAAGAATAATTGTCCCTTTTACCCAAAATCTGAATAAGTTTGACTGCAAAGATCATCATAGAAATTCAGCCATAATTTGCAGCCTGGGATACAAACGGCATTATGCCTATAAAGAGTTGAATTGGAAAATCTGGGGTTTGTGTACAGATTGACAGAGCAATTAGTTTTTGCTTTCAGAAATGCAAGAACCTGGAGTTGTCGTCTATATAGTAAAAGACTGCTAAATTCCAGAGGATGCATAAACCACAGTCAAATATTCCTGACATGGAGGAGAAATTAAAAAAGACATTTTTAATTAATTTTAGCAACTCTTGCTCAGGATAAGGGAATAAGGTGAGCTTTTGTTTTTGTTGTCATTGGTTTTTTTCCCAGGAAGATTTTCAGAGCTTGTAAGGAGGAATAGCTTCTATTTGCTCAAGAAAAACAGTGGTTTATATAGATTTTCTTGGAATGTATTTCTTTTGATGGTGATAATTGTCTACGAGGTTGTACTACATGCTAATTGAAAGTATAATCTTTCATCCATCAATGTGGATTTACTATGTCATTTCATCTTCCTAGGAAGTGGAGATGAGTCATACATATGTGTATATAAATACACATACATTATGTGACATCAAACTGCTGAGCACCTATTTGGCTGCCTAGGAGTTCCACAGAGCTCCCTTGTGCCCATCTTGAGCACTAAAGCCTATTTACATTTTGACAGCACTGATTTCCCACAAAAATCTTGCTGGTTTCATCTGTGAAGTGCAAAATTCAAAACATGGCAACAATTCACTTTGAGAAGTGATGCCTTTGCTGTTATATCCTTGATCTCCGGGGGAAAAAAAAAAAAAAAAAAAAAAAGAAAGAAAAAAAAAAGAAAAAAGTGCAAATCTATGCTTACATCCTGAAAAAAAAAAAAAAAAAGCTTTTTAAAATAATTTCAATCCCTATGCAATAGGTTTAGCTCAAATTCTGCCTGAATTCCAAACTGAGATGGATGCATTTTAAATATATGTTCCTTTTAGCTTCCTTTTCCTAAAAAAAAACCCCAAAAAAACCCAACCAATTCTGAGTTTTTTAGAGCAACACTGCTGGAGACCGACAGCTGACTTTACATAGGAGAATTAATCTTTTATAAGCCTGTCTGTCATGATATAACTGGAACAAGGCAATATATATCAGACTGCCTTTATCATATTTGTAGCTTGCTTTAATTAGGTCTTTGTTTCCTTTACCCTGGGGATCATCTTCCTTTTAAAGAAGCAATTTGTTCATTTAATCAGATGATAGTCTAGTATGTATGTGGCCTACTTAAGAACCAAGACTAATTAAAGAAGAAAAAGGGATCACAGGAGTTCAAAAGTAAGAGAGCTACAGTAAATACAAGTTAATGCAGTTAGGAAAGAAAACTTTGAATTACATAAGGGAAGAAGTTGTCTGATATTGCTAGTAGAGGCAACCTCCTCTGCTCAATCATGCAAGACAATGTGGAAACAGGAATGAACATTTAAGTCAATTCAGGGGTCACAGCTCAATTAATTTCATGGGGCCTCAAGCAGATGGATATGCTCTGTGGTACACACCAAGCTATTAAAAGGATACATGGTGCTGTTACAGGGATCCCGACATTCAGCCAGACACGGATCACTTGGATGCATAAGGGGAAGAAAGCAGAGCCCAGTGGACCTCAAGTGAGGACCACACTGTGTGTCTCAATTCTGCTATGCACATAGTCCAAGGCTGAAAACCAGCAACTTGAGATATAGCCCTGATAGCAAAAATCAATGTTGGATACTGTCTGGAAGCTGCAATAAGCCATGAACTGCTGAGTGACTTTGAGAAGGCTATAGGAGATTTTCACATCACAGACTTCCTCACCTCAAAAAAGCTTCAGAGCAGGTTGAAAATTTGCAGGACATTGCTCATTTGGTTAATAGTAAATTGGCTTAGTGGCTTCTTGATCTACTTCCTTTCTCTGCTTCTCCCAGCTTGCCTCAGGCTAGTAGTTAAATGTCCTGTGAAAACACAGAGGTTGGGTCAGGCCATAGGTATTAGAAAAGATTAGGCAGAGAGAGAAGAGGCTTGTTCAAAGATATGAGGACTGTTTTGACAGCTGCAAATGTTATGCAGAATACTATGGGAGTAACACAGAGCCACAGGCACCTCTAATAACCCAACTGAAACACCACTGTGTAAACCAGACAAACCCAGGACTGCCTGTACTACCTCCTCACAAAGTAGAAGTACCCACAAAAAGTGTCTGTGCCCAAGGTGCAGGTTGTTGGGTAGGTGATAAGTTGAACTTTGCAACTTTGGTGTTAGTGTATTTAAGAATTCTGCAAGCTGGGGAAAATTTGTGGTGCAATTGGACAAGATGCCAGATTTGCTTTGAAACCTTAGGCATATGAGTTTGTCAGTGTTTCTTCTGCTATTTGTAAGAAAGAAAAAACGTCCTTTCTCATGTATATGATCTTGGGAGAAAAAAAGAAGTCACCTATTTTATGGTCCACCCCAAGCAGCTTACAAAATGCATTATCAATAAAAAGAATTATGTCTTTTTAAGGTAATGACTTATAAATAAATGCAGCTTTCAGGAATCCTTTACCAGGTAAAGCATGCAAGTTTCTTCAATCATCAGCTAGACATGAGATCAAAATAAATCCTGAAAGTGGAATGTGGAATCTAGACTCGGCTGCATATCAGGTAAAGAAGCTTTTTCTACACTTTGTGTCAAGTCTGCTGGTTATGTGGAATGAATTTATATCTCTGATATCAACTTTCTCCTATCACAGGTTGTCAAAAAAGTGAGTGAAGGACCTGTGCTGAAGACTGGGTGTCTCGTCTCATAATCTATTTATTTTGTATACAGTAACGTGTCAGGCTTTTCATTTTTGACACACAGTAATAGTAGTTGCTTTCTGGGTTGGCTTTTCTCTCCCACAACATGACTGAGTCAATCTCCTGGGACCAAAGGCTCAGCCGTAACCTGCAGGAATGAGGCATCCTGAGTCAATTCTTTAGGCCTTGCAGGGCTGGGCTCCTTGCATAGTTGTGGGGAGGAAGTGGCAGATATGTTAACTGGAACAGAGTTCATAAAATTAAGGAAGTAGCGTGTTTTCCCATCTCTCCCATGCTTCAAAAATAGGAAACCTTTGTCCTGCCAAATGTGTGTATAAATAGCCTTGCTATCTGTGCTTTGCACAAATTAATGTAAACAGCTAAAGGTATATAAGATTATTTGCTTATTTTTCCCCAAAGCTCAATGGATGTGATATAGTCAAAGGAAAATATACTTTCAGGTGTCAACTAATATCATTGCCAAGAATATACATTTGTAAAACAGACTAGAGCAAAAGTAACCACTAGCGGATGAGAAAAAAAATATGTACATGAAAGGCATTGCTGAAGGAGAGAAACAGGGGATTTGGTAAAATGCAAGAGGGTCTCTGCAAATGCTGACACTGGAAACATCAATGTTTTGTGATGGGAACATCAGACACCAGAAAAGAATAGGCTTACCCATTACAGTATGGCCTACAAGCTGGTGAGAGAATTCAGGAATCTGTATGGACCCCTGTCTGTAAGGTACTTCTGAAAACACCAGCCTTTAGACGTCCTTTGAGAGAAAGGAGCCTGCAGTAAGCACCACTAAGATGATCTTAAAGAGCCAAGATCTCTTCAAGGTTTAGTGAGACGTAGACAGACACCTGATAGTAAAATTCACTATTTTGTGTTTGAAATGTGACAAAGTTTGATTTTTGCCATTGAGCTTGATTAGTATCTATCTGGAAAACTAAGCTTTTCATCTTGTCATCTGGATATTAACTAGAGTTCATATAGTTACAATAGCCAGGTAAGAGGTGCATGTTATGCTGATTGAAACTTACTTTATGTGAATAGCTGTATCTGTGGTATGAAGACTTTGTTAAGCTTTCCCCCTCCTAAAAAAGGAACCTTCTGTGCCATATTCGTTGCAATACCCTGTTGGCTTCCAGCATTTACAATTTTATTGTGTTTTTGCTTTGAAGGAGACCTAGGGAACAGAAAGGAATTGGGATTGAATTCTCATTGTGGGTCACTGCACTGCTGCTGCAGATTTTTCCCAAATATACCTGGTGCTCACAGGGCTAAAGCAGTTATGAGTGCTGAATTAGCACTGGCTGGACCATTGTAGGTTTTATTTCAGGGTGTGAGTTGACATAGTTTAGAGCAGTTTTTACTAGAGCTCCCGCGGCAGCATGTTTGTGCTTCTGCTGCTGCTTTCATACATTAGGAAGAAATAGACATTAAAAGAGTGACACACATCTAAAAAACAAGAAGTTTACAGATGCAAAAATATTAATTTCAAGTTGTGAAACTATTCTTTATATAATAATTATAAGCAATGCTAGGGATCCAATTGGGATCTAACACAGAGGGTTCAGATCTCCAGCCTCGTGCAGGCACAATGCAGACACAGAGTCAGAAATTATGGTGTAAAAAAAAATCATGTAAAAAATAACTAATTCCCTCCTCTCCAGTTTAAAGCAGCTGTTCATCTTCCTCTTAAATACTTTCAGCTACCTCTAAGGTCTATGACAATATTGTATTCACAGATATGCTTATTCTTCTTCTAAATCTCAGGATACTTATTCTAATAGGTTTGGAGCTGGAGACTGTAATGGGCATAAAATGATTTCTCGTGCCAAAAGCATTAATAGTATTTAGCTGAAAGACAGCAGCAGCAACCGCTTCAGTAAATATATCATAAGCAACACACATACATGCTTATAACAATTATTTATTCGACCAAATAAAAATGTGGGTTTTATTCATGTTGAGAAACAGCGTGGTGATAAGCAGGTTTCACTGGGACAATCTGCTTATCTTACACGGGTATACAAATAAAAGCTGAGAGGGCATGTGTGGGCACCACCCTGCCTTGGCAAGGCATGACAGGCCTCTGCCTAACTGTTTTTTTTCCAGAAGAGCTTCAGAAGAGCTAAAGGTATAGATTTCTACAGTGTTAAGAATTTAAAATTATCAGCAATTTTCATTAAACTTTCTGATCAGCTGTAATTGGCACTGTTGCCACTGCTAGAGAAGAGACATTTGAGACTTCTGCAAACAGCCATAATTCAGCCAGAAGACTAGATGATAACCAGTAGCGATGTGCTTCGAAAGGGCCGATGTAACAGCCTCCAAACTGGGAGGAAAAATGAAGAATCACAAGGAAATAAAGCAGTTCAGGAGACCAGTTCAAGAGAGATGGTAATTCCTATATGAAACAGTATCAAGGACACACGACCATCCCTATGGAATAAAAATAGGAAAACGTCATAGTGGCTGATCAGATTGGATGAGGCACACCTGGAAAAACAGAAAAACAGAAATAAAAAGGGAAATCAGTACTAGTAACTATAGGTATCTATAGTTGATTGCCACAAGCAGAAGGGTAAAATTAATTTCAAAGAGAAAGAAGCAAAAATCGCAAATAAACCAAAAGTGGTCTAAATGCATGAGAAGTCAAGTAATACACTACATTTTCACTCACATATATCTCTTATTAACAAGGGAGAAAAGCTAATCATCAGGAAAGGATTAAACTGTTTAGTGTACACCTATTTGGTGTAGATGTCACAACAATATTAATAGTGACTGTTGTTCAAACAAATAATGAAATTTAGAAGGCAAGTCCACTTTAGGAGAGGCAAAGAGTAGATTAAAGACTGTTGAAGCAGGTGGGATATATTCAGAGTGAAAGCACAATATGAACATGCCCTTGAATCCTTATGGAACTGATCAAGCTGTATGTGCTTGAGTAATGATGATTTTTAACAAAAGAAAGTAGATTTACAAAAATACTGAAGTCCCAGAAGACTACAGGAGGACAAATATCATAAAGACAATTAATTGTTTTAAAAGTGGAAGAAATTGTGTGATCTAGTGTACAGAAAGACACTAGAAGAAATTGCATTCAAAGCACAGTAGAAATTAATTTAGAAAATGTAAAGCTAAAAAACTAAGAAAATTATATTAATTTGATATAAAAATTGGGCATCTAACTGAGGATGTAATTGAACAATATGAAAAGGGTGGTTTTCTGGGCAGCCTGTGGCGGTAGAGCAAGACAAAACCCAGTTTAAATAGAAGCAGAGAAGACACATTTTAGATTTTAGGACAAACTTGCAAATGAGAAATACATCTAAGTAGTATCATTTGTGAAATAGGCTATAGAATCTGCAGCTGCCAAGTCTCTGAGGAAGACAACCTGACACCTTTTCCTATGTGAAGCTTAATTTCACACCTCGCAGCAGGCCATCTTCAATGGGTCACTCAACTGTGATCACTACCTGTGGTCATTCAACTTTGAAATGGGAATAAGTGTTGCATAGAGAACCTCTCTTAGATTTGTGTTGAGAAGACTGAGTCATACAAATGTGCACTGGGAAACATCTGCACATAGGTAAGCCTGTGAGGGCTCCTGAATCTGCTCAGAGATACAGTCATAGCATCATAGAATAGTTTGGGTTGGAACGGACCTTCAAAGGTCATCTAGTACAACCTCCCTACAATAAGCAGGGATATCTTCAACTAGATCAGATTGCCCAGAACCACATCCATATAATCCTTGCCTGTCCTGTATCGGAAGGGTAGTACAACCTGGCACACATATAGGAGTGCTGTGCAAGACTTGAATTTAGAGAAAGTCCCAAGGATGGTTTTTGCACAACAGAGCATCTCTTTTTTGATCCTGAAACATTGCTTTCAAAATATACAAGAAGTGTTCATCTACACGGCTAGATATGAGACTGACCCCAAGGTTAGGCAAATCAATACATCATTTAAAAAACATTAAGATTCACGTTTTCTGTTAAGTAAATACTCCTACTATATACAGACCCAGATAAAAAAGGCAAGAGAGATACAAGCACAAAATAGTGGCTGAGCCTTGCCTGTGGATTTATATTTCGCTAAGCTGTATAGCTCCTCCACAGATGCTGAAATTGTGCAAAGAGGTGAGTAGCAGCATGACACATACACAGACTGATGAGGCCCATGACAGTCTTGGCTCTCTGGAGAATGTGTCGTTTATGCATGTAAGCACAGGTTTTATCAGAGCACCAGGCAAACTTGCATCTGGAAGATGGCCACATAAATGTGGGAATTGGGAAGGAAGAAGCATCTCCCAGCACAGCACATACAGCTGGAAGATACTGAGTCTTTACATGCTCAGAAAACCACATCTTAAAATATCTTCTATAAAAAAAAAGAAGGGCTACGATCCCTCTTAAAACTAACGAGGACTTTTTGCTCCCTTTTTTTCTGGGCAGCTGTTCGAAAATCTCACTGTTCTCATGATCCACATTTGAGTTTCTATCCTAACCTGGCCACTATTTGTTTATTCTATTTGTTGTTGTGCCAACATTGTTGTTCAATTATCACGGCCAGGGAGGAACCACATCCCGTCTCAGGCTTTGTTTTGCTCTTTGTCTGAGAAAGGCAAGCATCTGTCATACTTCTAGAGCTATGCATGGTGTAATGATCCCCATGCTAATGCTTGAAGGAGCTGGCTTGACAAAATAGGACTGATGCAGCCATGTCACTAAGCTGAAGAGCTCTACAGAGCAGTAGAGTGATGATAGCACTTTGGAGGTCATTCAGTTCTTCATGGAGGATAAGGTAAATAACAAATTAAGACTGAATTTGGGCTGTCGTTGTTCTGGGCTTCACTGAGACACTGGAAGTAGTGGAGCCAGCAGTGGTCCTTGTGCTGCTGCCTGAAATCAGGTAGAGGATTTGTTGGCAGGAATTTGATCCAGTGTGCACATCCAGAGTGGTAGCTCTGTAATTCTTGAGGAAGATACAGCACGGCTCTCTGTCAGTGACTGGCCATCATTGTTGATAAAGGCAAATTAGAAGAGAGAAAAAAATGCAATTCTGCCCTTCTTCTAACTCTGCTTCCTATTCTCTTGTGGACAGGTAACACCCAGGGTGAAATGCTGTGCTCCTGTGACCCTTGACTTTATCCTCTGGATGGGGCTTTTCTGTCTGCAATATCTGCATTGCTACAAGATCTAGGCAGAATCAGTTCCTTAAAACATGGTTTTCCATGAAATAATGTCATTCTGTCAATCACATCTCACTGATGACTCTGATGAAACTCAGATTTTCTCCTTATCTCTACCTCTTGGCAGAAGCAATTTTTACATTTCTGAAATATTCACCTTTGGCTGCTGAAAATAAAAATTTTACTTTCCTAGATCTAGATTTAGATATGCAAACAAATGGCTCAGACACAGAGCTCTCGATTCTTCAGAGAGATCTGTAGTTGGTTGATGTCTGAGAAAACCAGGCCACTTTTACCTAGCAGTGAACTGTGCATAGAGCAGCCTGATTTCTCTGAACACATTGCCATATAGATACCAGACCACTGCTAATGCAGTGAAAGTATAATTCAAAGTCACAGAATAAATGTTACAGATCCTGGATTTTTAAAACCAGGATGAAACTGACTTCAAAGTGAAATGTAACCTTTAACTTAGAAAGTGATTATGTGTATTTGGACTAAGAATACCTAACAATATTTTTCTTCTAGACTGTTTAAAGGGAGAATACATCTGTGTTTTTGTTCTTTTTCTTTAGATCTTAGGGAAAGAATAACACAATAACACATGGAGAGAAAAAAAACACAGCAAGCTTTGCAAAGCCATCACATTTTTTCTGTTCTATGGGTACAGGTATTCATTTTTTGTGATGTCTTATCTAGGTGACAGAAGACACAAATGACAAGCAACAGCAAACAGTGCAGAGACTGGCAGCTGTTAGCATGAAATATGACGAGGTTTGTGCAATCAGCTTTGGCTTATTTCTCAAACCACTATTCAAGAACTGTCACACACTGAACCTGTCTGACTCGGGCAACCAGCAGGGTGCATTCATATCATCTCCAGGGGGCTGAGGACCTGAGGACTGGGACTCCAAGTCACCCAGGTCCAGGATGGCAAGTCAGGAAGCTCAGATTCCATTTCCTTACTGCTTGTTCTTACCCTTTCTGTGTGCTTCAATTCCTTGCAAATGAAAGGGGAATGCAATAATTCTTAAGTAAATTGTGCATTAAACTGAGTTAAAATTGCAAAGCCATACTCTAAGCTATTGTGAGAAAGCATGAAATACAGCAATTTTTTTCTTCATTTGTTGTGTTTTAATGAAATAATACATGTCCATTGGTACAAACTTATTCCATTATGAATATATTTTTAAGTGGAGGTTTGCAGCAAGTTTTTTTCAATATAACCATATGTAAATCTGACAAGGCAGAGGAGTGAACCGTTTTGACCTACCATAATCGCAGAATCATAGAACTGTATAGGTTAGAAAAGACCTTTACAAGTCCAGCTGTTAACCTAACACTGCGAAGTCCACCACTAATCGTAAAATCTAATAATACCCCCAAGATAAAATATCAGCAAAACAATTTTTGTGAAATGCAGTTTCTAGACTGGCAGCTGGAGAATGAATTGCCACAGTCAAGTGCCATAATATTCCAAAGAAGCACTTAGATATTTGGAAAACTACGTGACGAGTCAATGCAAGAACTTATCTGTATTTCAGTCATAGGCTTGTCATGCTTAGACGCAAACGCAGTCTGAGCTGGACTCTAGCCCACAGGGTTGAATGTTGGCCAAGCACTTGATCCTGATGGGAAGTAAAACTTAAAATCATTCCATCCTTTTATAAATGAAGATGTTCAGACAAAAAATCTGTACGGTAACTAAGTCAAGCTTTCTCCTCGATGTGTCTGGCATCACCTTCTGCCAGGAACTGTATGTTTTGTAGGCAATGGGCTGTTAAAGTGCATATTCTTGTGCCTTGCATACTTTAGTCTTAACAGACCCTCAAAGCACTGTAAACACAGCCAACAGTGCCTTAATCCTGCACTGATTCTCAATGTTTTACATAGAATAAACATATTTAACATGTTGATGTGTCGATTATTTCTAAAGACTTTTACAGTGGTGCCAGCACAGGTAACAGATTGAGTGGTTTAATTATTTTCAAATTCTGCTCCTTTAAGGCAGTTGCAGTACAAAACGAAAATGGAGACTGGATTAACTGTTTGATCCCTATTTGCATTTCTAGCACGGTGGTCAAGGACTGTGCTCCTAGAGTAACAGTATTTTCAGGCTTTGTCCCAGCACTTGTTGGCACCACCAAGTAGGTGGTAACACTACATTTCTAACATGCAATTACTGTTATCAATAAACAGTGTCACCCAAATGCCTCAGAAAAGTAAAACAAAATGATTCATTTCAAGAAAGTATGGCCAGGAAGTCAAGGGAGGGCCTTCTACCCCTCCACTCTGCTCTCGTAAGACCCTACCTGGAGTACTGCATTCAGTTCTGGAGTCCTCAGCAGAGGACAGACAGGGACCTGCTGGAGCAGATCCAGAGAAAGGATCACAGGGATGAAATGCCTCTCCTATGGAGAAAGGCTGACACAGCTGAGATTGTTCAGCCTTGAGAAGAGGAGGCGCAAGGGAGACATTATTGTGATCTTTCAGTACTTAAAGGGAGCTTATAAGAAAGATGGGACAAACTTTTTAGTAGGGCCTGTAGTGAGAGGACAAGGGGTAATAGTTTTAAACTGAAAGGGTAGATTTACACCAGATACAAGGATGAAATTTTTTTCAATTAGGATGGTAAAACACTGGAACAGGTTGCCCAGGGAGATTGTGGATGACCCGTCCCTGGATGTGTTAAAGGTCAGATTAGATTCCGCTTGGTCAATTGGATTTAGTTGAAGATGTCCCCCTACTCATTGCAGTAGGGTTGTACTAGATGATGTTTAAAGGTCCCTTCCAATCCAAACTATTCTATGAATGTGTGCTAACAACTGGGCCCAGAAAGAAGGCCATAGAACTGAGATCTTCTCTCATCTGAAGGGTAGAGCAAGTTAATAATAAACAGCTTCTTGGTGTGATCTTCCTTATACACAGAAGATTCTCAGCAGTAGGATTTAACTAAAAATGTAGATCTTCAGTCTATAGCGAGAATCAGAGACTATTTCTCTAGACTTTATTTGGGATGTGATGGGATGTCTTTCCTGTATTCTTGTGCATCTAATAATATAAGAGCACATCCCAAGCAATGAACTCCAGTGGGAATGAAAACTCTCTTCTGTAATGTACTTGTCTGTACTGAGGATTTCCTTAAGGGTGAAGAAATTGAGGCCAGACCTTTCACTGCCCTTGGAACAGGACAGACCTGTAGCACTATATGGAACATCAGAAACCAAGACTCTGTTAGGCTTTATACTGGTCCCAGCGTTGGCCAGGACATGACTAACACTGTAGGCTTATATTACGTGCAAGTCATGGGTTCTCAAACAACTTCTCATCTCCTCCATCTGGGTACACAAGCTCACTGCACCTGGACCTTCACCCTTTTTCCTTCTCCATTCCCTGTTTTCATGAAACAAACTTTACTGCATAAGTGGGAAGCATGGTGCACCCCAGGCAGCATCCAGCCAGACTAGTCAGGGGTGCTCCACTATCCAGCTGCTTCACTGGCTATGTGGCCGCAATTTAAATATGTTGCAGTGGGGGAATAAAGAAGATCTTTCTTAGAGTCTTTCATCCTGTTTTTAAATAGCATAATATAGGCCTGGCCTGGTAAAATTACTTTTCTTTGATATCAAACTGAAAAGTCATTTATATACCTTCCCTGTTTTTTACTGAAATCACTAATATAATAAAACCTTGCTCAAATGAATATCATGCACCAAGTGGAACAGCTCTGAATTTCTCATTTCCTTTCTGCTCCTGCTATAATTAAAATAAAATGTTTGATCCCCTTTTAGACAGCATTTGGACCTGGTTTTCTGCCATGGTTTGATTGGATTCTTGAAAACACTTTATCCCACTGTTGTACAGATGAAAAACTATCTAAGACAATTTTTCAACTTAACAGTATAAATCTTCTATGTTTGCAGCAGAAAGTGACTTCTGCAGCTGAAATGGAATGAAAAATATATGAATGGAGAAAAAAACATGTGCTGTCAGTTATCTGCTTAGCAAAGAAAGTCCCACAGACACATAAGCATATGTAATATTATGTGCAGAATTAAAAATCAAGTTTTGAGGTGGGGATGAGGAATCAGTTATGTTTTATTTATGCATCCTCAGCTGCTGATTGATAACTGCTAAGCTTAAGTACATAAACTTCACAGGCACAGAGAAGAGTCTAAAACGTTTCTGTGAGATTGCTGGCTCTGTGTTTTCTCTCAGCCATCAAACTCACGATTGCCCATGCTGTGTGAGTCAACTCTTCCATTCTTCCAAATCCTTCCAGTCAGCTACAGCACCTCACGGTCACTGACTATGCTGTGCAGAAGCTCTGCTAAAGCATGGTCCACCTGGCCAGAAGGAGCCCTCACAGGTACAGCTGGTAAATACCAGGGTATGTCACTGGTTTGGTTTGGCACTTTTAATGCACAGAAGGCTTTTTGGGTTTGGGTTTTTTGTTTGTTTGTTTGGTAGGTTGGTTGGTTGGTATTTTGTTTGTTTGTTTGTTATGGTTTTGGTTTTGTTTGGGGTTTTGTTTTGGTGGTTTTTTTTCTTTGGGGGGGTGTGTTTTGGGTTTAGGTTTTTTTAATTTTTTTTAATTCACTTACACCATAATATAAAAGAACTACATTATGTTATACTGTCTTCTATCTACCATCCAGGCTTGTCCTTCAACACAGCTACTGTACCATTAGCAAGATTAACTGCATCTAAGGTTGTGAATAACTTTTCCAAATCACCCCTTGAGCCTTGTCATGGGTTTTTTGCTAGACAACAGAACTGCTTCAGCCTTACATTTTCCTTAGGGTCAAAAGGTTGTTTTTCTTTCAGAGTGCTTTTGCCAGGGAATCTGTTACTGTCTGCTCATGCATCTTTTGCTCTGTTCCTATGAGAGAATCTCAACAACCAAAACAAACCCAGACAGCTTAACTCATTAGAAGAACCTTTCCTAAGTAACCTGTGGGACTGATGATGTAGTTCATGCTGCTGGTGTAAAACATTCATGCAGTCCAGTTCTCTCCCTCCTAATTTAACATGGACCAGTGGTTCCTTATAGGTCCCAGTTAATGGAGAAGGCTCCTAGCATCTGTCAAACATTAAAGCTGTGTTGGTATGAGTGCTATAAACTGTCTGACATGACATTTCAGAAGCTCTTGTGTGGGAAGAATAAGGGGAGGGAGAAGAATCACCAGGAGATGCCCTGAAGGAGATCAGAGCTGGAGAAATAATGAGTCATCATAACAGTGCTGCAATTTCTTTCTCTCCTTGCCTGCTTTCCCACACAGAAGGAGTGAGTTCAGAACTCACAGCTCCCAGGACAGCTGTATTTTATAGCAGCAGCTTTTTCCCCCATCATTGGACTTCTTATTCTTGGAGATGGCACCCCACTTATTGCCACATGGCTGGTTTAAATAATGAGTCTCTTCTAACTTGTATCCTTTCTTAAACCCAAAAATGTTGCTATGAGAGCAGCAGTGGTAATACCATTTGACAGTCAGAACTCAAGGACATAGACCATGTTCTGGACCCTGGCTGTTCCAGCAAACGGCATCGTATTGCTCTCTTAATGAACCTTATTTTATTTCTAATTTCAAAACTACTAAGAATTCTTAACTTATCATTGACCTATGATTTCCCAGCAGGAGGCTGTTAAAAGCAACATTTATGCAATGGGAAGCAATCTTTAAATCTTTAGTCTGTCATTTCAAGAACAAATTGAAATTACCCCTGATAAGCCACATCTTATCTTGATGAAATATTTAGGATGCTGAGCAGATATGTATTTCCCCCATAACTATGCAGAAAAATGGAAGTTGCTTAATAAATTCTGCTTTTGCTCAGTTTGCTGCAGCATGCAAAGAAGCTGAGGCTAAAATAAATCCACAACATTTTGTCTGATTTTGAAAATGTACTGCACAAAAAAGTCTTGATTTCTAAAAGTCGGAATTCAGAAATTTCTAGAAATTGAGTGCTTTCAAAATGTTCTACTTTTTCCTTACTCAAAAGTCTTTAAGTGTTTCTTCACAGATTTTCCTTACATGGGTTATAATTTCATTGGTTGTATTTTTCTCGGGCTTCCTGCACATCTGCAAAGTCTGCCTTCTGAGATACAATCTCTTTACTATAACAGGCGTAGCACTTGAAGTTGCTCTGGTGTTTTTCACCCTGTAGGACCTGTTTGTCTGCATCACTGGTGCTTGCTCACAACGTTTGGCTTGCAAATCCAAGGAAATAGCATTGATTTTGCCCTCCAACAAACCCTTGTAAATGAGTTCAAGGGCAATACCACAGGTCCTGCTCACACAGATGGGAGCTTGCTCTCTTCCAAAGTCCATAATGCAGCAACCTCTGCTCCAGAAAGAGAGAGGCACAATGTTCAACCCCACAAGCCAATATCTCCAGCATGGAGAATGTGTCAGTGTCCCACAGAGGTGAAATCAGGACTAGTGACTATATCATAGTATCATAGAATCATAGAATCAGGAGAATGATCAGTGTTTGGAAGGGACCTTAAATATCATCTACTTCCAACCCCTCTGCCATAGGCAGGAACATCTTCCGTTAGACTGGGTCACTGAAAGCCCTGTCCAACCTGGCCTTGAACACTACCAGGAATGGGGCATCCATAACTTCTTTGGGCAATCTCTTCCAGTGTCTCACCATTCTCACAATAAAGAACTTCT
>JBCJKH010034879.1:0-22232 GCA_039877255.1 Loriculus beryllinus
GCAAAACAAGCTCATTATCAACTGGAAGGATTTAATTCTGATTAGTTCTACCTTTCCCCAAGGAAAATTCTCAAGATTGTTTTTTCTTTTCTTTCTTTTTTTCTTTCTCTCTTTCCTTCTCTCTCTTTCTCTTTTTTCCTTTCTTCTTTTCTTCCTTTTTCTTCCTTCCTTCCTCTCTTTCTTTGTTTTTTCTTCTCTCTCTTTGTCTTCTAGAAGTTCTATGTTGAGAAACCTACACATCAGAATCAATAGAGGTTTATATAATTTTGAAAATTGTTACTTCTGCAACTTGTATGTGACCTACTGATGTCTTCAACTATAAAATTGCATTAGTTCAAAAATTTATTTTCAAGAAATAAAGTACAAAATATAACAATTAATGGATATGATTAGGAATACTTCATGTTTTTAAAACAAAGTACCAAGTTTTATTTCTTAAATTCTGATAAATAAATAGATCTTTGCTAGTTATAAGACAATTAAGTATGGGAAATTTATTTAAAATTATAATGTTCAGAGGTCAGACTATGAAAGGAAAGTGTGTCCTGAATACATTAGATTCCTCCTTGGGACACGGTACTAAAAGTACAGGTACAACCTCCTTGTCTTTCATGTGTTAACTCAGTTTCCCCTTTAGATTGTGTGACCAGTTCACGGCAAAAAAGCAGTATTGCCAGGACAATCTCCATTACCCCAGTGTAGAACTACACCATAAGTACTTACAGAAAAGCACACACATGCCCAGCAGAACCAAACATTTGTACAAAATGTTTCAAAATTTGAGAGCATAAAAGACTGTTCCATATTTTTTATTTTTCTCAACTGAAACTATTCTTTAAATGTACAGTTGTGTTTTATAGTCCCAAGGGCTTTCATGCAGCTTCATAATGAACTTCAGTGAATTATGCTTAGAAATTGCTGTTGTAAGTGATCCTGAGAGCCCTCTAACCCAGTAACGTACTTGTGAAAGTCATCAGGATGAGAAGCTTGGAAAGAGAGTGCTTAAAAAAAAAAAGAATTATGGCCAATTGTGAAGCTAATTCAGTAACCAAATTCCAGGCAAAATGTGTTTCTTGTGCTTTAGAGTGTGACAACACGATGTTTACCCCTCCATAAACTTTTGGGAAAACTTTTTCAATTGCAATGCCTATATGCTTGTTACTTCTGGTGGTGTCCTAAGAAATGCTTTTCTTTAGTAACATCCTAAAGCAATTTCTTCTACAAGCTGATTGTAATATCTTTCATGAACAAAAACCTCGATATTGAATTTTTAAAACTATCAGTGTGTCGTACTTATAAAGTAAAAATGACCCTATCTATATGATTATCGAAATATATAAACATATATACAATATAACATAAAAAATATAGTATATAATATAAAATACATAGTAGATAATATGTACCATATAATATACAATACATAACATATAGTATGTAAGCTGTAATCTAGAATATATAATATGAAATGTGTAACATGCATATATAATTTATTATGTGTAGTATAAATATATATAACATAAAATGTTTTTGTGTTCTTATATATCTAAATTTCTATTATATATTTTTGCAATATCTTCGATTTCCACATGTGCTCAATTGCTTTCATAGTTAAGAGCATGAGCTAAGGGAAATTGTAGTCCTCATTGTCTGCCAAATGCTGTTAACTGCGCTGACTCCTTGCCTGCTGCGCAAGCAAGATGCCGCATTCAGCATGGCAGGGACTTGATAATGCTTGGCACTAAAAAAGGGTTAGATTCAGTATTTTTCGTAAGCCTAAGGTAGACCTCAGTAGCTTTGACAATCCTTAGGAGGCTGCTTTTCTTCATGCAAAAGCTCGGTATTTTCTTCTGTGCTACAGTGAGTTCAGAGAGTTAAGTTGACTGTTACCCACCTGCCTGAAAAAGTTCAAAGGAAGCAGTTGCTGTCTTAATCCATGTGTATTTTACATTAGATCATTGATACAGCAAGACTTGGAAAGGCTGAAGTTGGTCCTTGTGAGATAGGAGTAATAGCCTCGACCAGCAAAGAAAAGGGGTTACATACTGCCCTGCCTTTTGGAGAGACTTCAGTGTTTGTGCTGTCTTATCTGATTTCATAGCTCTCAGTTTGGTCTGCTTTCCCACGCTCACTATGCCTGTCCCCTGCCTAGTCTGCACCCCGCTTCTTCTCTTTGGTCCCCTTCTACTTCCTTGATTGTTATGGATGTGGTGGATAGTTTAATCTCCACATTTCTGGACTTGACCTGCATTTTGCACTGCTCAAGTCTGCATTTGCTCCTGTTCCCCGTGGCACTTTAGAGGATAATCTGTTTGATTTTTCTGTTAAGAAAAAACCCAATCTTATTTCAGACAGTATCAGCAAGCAAATTTGATGTAAGTAACTCTTGGGAAATTAGGCAAAACATGCAAAGCAGGCAACCTACAAGGCAGCGTTGATATAAAAATATAGCTTTTTCTTCCTTCCTTCCTCTGCCGCACCTACCCTAAACTGCTGGGGTCAGTCAGGCATGTCCCATAGCATACTGCTTCCCCTCTCCCCCTTACTCTGCTAGCTCATCTGCAGATTTAATATCACAAGATGGAGGCTAAACTGTGACATTAGGCAGTTCACCACCTCATTAAATCTCCGGTCCTCTTCCTTTTCCCAAGAGCTTTTCTAATTGTACAATAGTGATGATTTGGGCCAACAGTCCTGCAGGCACCCTCTGGGCAGTGAGATGTCTTCTGGGAGTGCCTTTAAGTTTTTAAATCTGAAAGCACTGCCTATGTGATGCAGCTCTTAATAGAGGTCAGGTACTTAAACATCACCTTTGCCTTCATTGAGCTTTACATCCAACACTGACCGTGGAGCTAAATAGCCAAAAGAGGCCACTCCTTTTACAGTTATAGTGAAACAGATCTCTTATCTGTTATGCAGATGGCCAGTGCAAGCATCCATACATAATAACAGGTAAGTATAGACAAAACCTCTTAAGATAAGGAGAGCCATGCTTAGCTCTTGATGTTAAAGCAAAGTAACCTCAGAAATCCACCCACTGTCTCAGGAAAATGGCTGCTGCTGAAGATCTTGTTGCCACTTCCTTTTCCAGCCCAGCTTGCATTAGTGTTAGCAAAACTGCCCAGGTGACCAAGCACCCCTGAGAGCCTCTCAGATGAAAACTCTCCCCTGTTGAAGCTTGGGTAGGCAGGAAATGTATGGGTTTGCAGGCAATCCCTCTCCTGTGGGAAACTGCCCCGACAACGTTTTTAATGCTCTCCCTTGGTTGTAAAACTCTTTTAACACATGACTGAAAACATTATTTTAATGGCTGCAACCGTGTTGATGGTTACCAGGGCATATGAGGGGTTTGTAATGACTGACCACCAGATACATAATGAGGAGATCTCCAGCAGCCCCTGGTATGTGCATTGACCTTTGCCCTGTCAAATTTGAAAGCCTAATATGAGATAGTGCTATAGAAGGTGCTGGAGTGCCTGCCACATGCCCCACGCACAGCAAGAGGCAATCCTCTTGCATTTGGAAGGCATGTTTCCCAGTAATATTAAAGCTAAGGCTTATTTTGCCTGAATGTGCTCTGTCTAAAGGCAGCCATGCCTTAGCCTGGTATGTGAAATGTGGGTTTCTAAGCCCAGGAGAATGGGTGTCTCAATTCAGTGAAGGATGAAGGCTTCTGCAATTTGAGTGGTGGTGCCAGCTCTGCATCAAAGATGGAAAGCTTCCTTTGCAAATGGTTCTTAGTCATGGAAAGCATGTGTCCAGGGCACTGACAGAGGAAAGGACCTCCTCTGCTGTCAAAAGAGAATTGTCATGAATTAAGCAAAGCAATAAGGATTCAGATAAGTTTATCGTTAAGTCTTCTCTGGACAAGTTTCTGTGTTCTGTGACTAGCAATGGGAGCCGGGGGGGAGGGCAGGGGGGAGTGAAGGGGGGAAGGAAGTTTTGGCTGAGAATTGACTACAAACAAGCTTCCCCCTTTTTGGGGAGAAAGCTGAATTAATGATTTGTATTGAAAATCTGTGCTCTGTCTGCAGTAGTGCTTACCAATGATTGATTAAAACCTCATTTAAATACATGGAAGAATGAACTTGAGGAACAGAAAAATCTGTGGATGAAATGGAAACAGTTATGTTTATATTTTGCATAATATTTTACATTTGGTGGTTTACTCTGAATTGTTAAAAATTCTATTTCATTCATAAGTGATTGAAAAGCAGTTTGTCTCTGCTCTGTGCACAATGCATAGTATTGTTCCAATAGGAATTGTGCTCCTCTTTATAAAAGAAACAGTAGAAAACTGGTGTGCTTCCTACCCATGTGCAAGATCTGAATTCACTTGGAAGAAAAAGCTTATTGAGAAGTAAATAGAAAAAAATAATTTAGCCAAAAAAGTTGCCATGGATTGACTTATGTTTGTAAAATTGACCGAACATATGCATGCACATCTAAGATATGGAATACTAAGAAAGAAACTGAACTAATAATAGTTTAGTGTGTGATAACCTACAGTCACTTAAAGGGGTTTTTCATTTTCTAAGATTTAACAAGTTAATCACTTTTCTTGTTTATTTGGAAAACTGCACATCGGGACACTTATTTGCATGAACTTTTCCATGTTTTCCACGTATTTGCATGAGCTTCTTTTTGTCACATTCATTCAATGACACACAAATATTGAAAAGAAAAAAAAGACCAACCAAAAAACCACAGCCTCTCTTGTGTATGCTTGGTCTTCCCACTGTCTCAGAGGAGGACTGATGCTGTAGGGTACTGGATGCAGTGAGAATGGCAAAGGCTGCCTTTGGGCAGGTTATCTAATTGTAGCACTTTTTGTCTTTACAGGTGATTCAAACACATACACGGAGGTGAATGTCAAATGGCACAGACCTGACAGCACACCCAAAACTACACATGCAGGTACTGCAGGACACTTCACATTTTCTCAGTATGTTTTATCCTCTTTGTATACCATTATAATTACATCTAGCGGAGGAGTTTCTCAGGGCTAGGTGCCTTCAAAGACCTTCAAAACCTTTCCCAGCTGCTGGTTTTCCCAGTGAGTGCCTGATGGCTACTGGTGACAGCGTGTTCAATGGCAGCAAGTGGAGTCACAGGCCCCCAGGTTTTCATTAGGCTGAACTTTCTGTGCCTTAGCCCCAGCTAAGGCCGTGAGAATCCATAGGGTTGGTGTCCCTTTCCTCTGGGACTCAAGTCTAGTGAGCCTTGGGCTTATTTCTATGCTGCTCATAGGACAGCATCTGGGAGCAAAGGGTGGCCCCAGGGCGTTGGTGCAGACAGATTTCCCTCCACAGGCCTCAGTGCGAGCCATGCTGGACCAAACCAGCCCCTGGCCACTTTGGGCTCCATGAGACCTGTCTGCCTGTGCATTCCGTTTCAGAAATGCCTGTATTTAAGAGGCTGTGTTGTACCTCACCAAAGTGCATGGGTCTTTTAAAAGCACGGCACAGACAACATTGCAATATGCTGCTGGGAGCATAATAAGGGGTCTCATATAGATCATGGGAACATCCAGTGGGGCTGTTGCTGGACATCAGTTCTGGGTGTAAAAGAGGGAGTAAAATCTGGGAGTAAAAACTGTGGGAAAGGAACGGTTCTCAGCAATATGATTTGTTTCCTTCTAAGAAGGGACCAGATAGCTCATCCCAGAAGGATCCTAGAAGAAAATGAACATGCACCATGCAGGCAGTGTAGTCCACTGGAGGCCCAGGACCTGGTAGCAGGAAAAACTGCCATTACATGCCTCTAGTGAGTTAGACCTACATAAAACACAGCAACTCTCCACCTACCCAGCAGCATACTTTTCTATGTATGGGACAGTATCACTTGCTGTCTTTGCTGCAGGTAATTTTGATCCATTTTTCCCTGCTTCCCACTCTTGAGGGATGCTCAGAACATGTGGTTAAAATACATTTTGCAGTAAAGGCACTTGCAAAATCTTCTGCTTTTTTTAGCAACAATTTCTGTCTATTGTTTTTAATTTCCAAATATATTAAGGTGAATGAACAGCTCAGAAATAGTATTTAAAGCACAGAATATTAGTTACTTTCAGAAAGTGATAGCTAGAAAGCAAAAATTAGGTTTTGAAAAGTTATTTGGCAAGATAAATTGCATCTATCTTTTCTTAAGTAGAAATCTTAAGATGCCTTAAACTGTTTTCTCAAACTGTGTAAATTTGAAAGTAAATTTGATTCTTTCAAGTGAAAGAATATATTGGTCATGAGTTTCAACTCATGAAAAAGAAGAAAAGGAAAGAAAATTTGTGCAATTCATAGGAACGATTAAGATATTTATAGATGAAATGTTAGCAGAAAATGCTACTGAGAACAAATGTTTCCATTTGTGGTTTAATTTGGCCTTACCACAAGGAAAAAGAAACTGAAAGCTTCCGATGGTCTTTGTGATTAAAAGTAGCAGTTGGGCAGATGAGAGAGTGGGCCAAGTGGAGATCTCAGTCCTGCTGTTACAAAGGCAAAACCAGTTTCTTGCTTTCATTTAAATGTCCTCTGGTTTTATGCCAATGAAAACAGGACTGGACTGCAGCATGAAAAGTGTTGTCAGTAATGCTGTTTTGATATATCACTATCAGCCCACCTGTTTGTTGCTGCCTTTTTATATCCCAGTTCTCCCTCCCTTCCTTCCTTTCTCTAATTCTGCCTACACTGCCTGTATGTCCAGGTAATCAGAATTTTGTTCAAGGAATTTCACAAGCCATATGATATGTATATAGATAAATGTGATCGGTAAGCCTTGTCCCTTCCCATTCTTCACTGAAATCTCTTTAAAATCACAGAAGTCAGGTGTTCGATCTAATTCTACATTATTGGGTTTTTTTACAATACAGATCAGCCTCGAAAGTGTTAAGGAATGGGGATCAAAAGAGCACGATGGTCCTGGGCAGGATTACGGTTGGAGCAGAAAATGATGGAGGGAGGAATTTGACTAAATAAGCATGTACTGCTTTGTTATGCTTAAAAAGGATAATCATCTGGGGAAAGAGTCTCTAGAATTTCAAATTATCCATAAAACCTTTTGTTAAAGCCTGTATGTAAACTTCAGGATTTCCTTGTGGGTCTTCAGTTGTGTAACCTCAGAAAAATAGCCCATAGTAGCATGACCCTTGCAACCTATTCTCCAAGGAAAAGGTAGGGTATATTCCAGAGCGAGAAGCACTGGCAATGTTGTGCAGGGCTTACAGGCAAACTGCATGGCAAAGTGTTCATACAGCAGTGTTGGCAAAGCTGCCCACTGCCACAGGTGAGAGCTCACATTTCTAAGCATCTTCTCAACAGCTATAATGATAAAAACCAGGACTGGCCCAGAAGAGGGTTCTTCAGACCCTGAA
Organism: Loriculus beryllinus; assembly: GCA_039877255.1. Taxonomy (NCBI): domain Eukaryota; kingdom Metazoa; phylum Chordata; class Aves; order Psittaciformes; family Psittacidae; genus Loriculus; species Loriculus beryllinus. The sequence goes on from JBCJKH010034879.1 coordinate 7,364, forward strand.
AATGTGGTTTTATATATTAACATAGATACCTACAGGTTTATATACATATAAACCTGTATAGAGTTATAAATATATAAAGTGATGGGATTTTTTTTTTTAATATTTTTTTTTACTTAATATCTAAAATGCTGGGACCCACTGCTTTCCAGTTTTCAGGCATTTGGTTTTTGGTTAAGAAAAGAATTTACAAAGCAAGATTTAGCTTCCACAGGTACACTTAGCTGAAAAAACTTCACAAAGTTTTCAGCTGCATTTGCAGCACACAGACACTATCCTCATGAACTTGCTCTTCACACGGGTGATAGATCTATAGCACACAGTGCAACACATTCCTGCTGAAGGCCTAGGTACAATGACTTTGCACACTCCCATAGCTCAGAACAACAGCTGTCTTTCTTCTGCCTGTGGTGAGACCCCTCTTCCTTATTCCTTTGGCAGTGACCTGTTTGGAGAACTCACACTGGTGTTACGTTGCTGTCGCTCTATACTTCACTGCAGTGATTCTGCTCATCACTGTCATCCTCTTGGCAGTGAAATGTCACAACCTCTGAGACAGATGCTGCCACTCTCCTGATGCGCAGAGTAAGCCATTTTTATATTTATGTTTTCATACAATATGTTTGCATTTATCAGAGGAGATGCAAAAAAAATGTCTCAAGCCAAATGCTAAAGTCACCATCACAAATTCAATCAGCCAGCCATTCACAGTGACACTAGATAACATCTAGCTGCTGGTGTATGCTGCAATTAATTGAGCAGCTTCAGCAGAACTGCAGGTATTGTTTCTGCTGCTTTTACTATAAGAAATTTAATCACTTAATCATAGGTGTCTTGCAGCTGTGAAGTGAAATAATACCTCAGGTCTGCCATTAAAAGAAACAAGCACACAGCTGGGTGCAACTGGAGGTGATTCCTATAACCACTAGGGTTGACAACCAGGGTTGGCAGCAACCTGATGAAGGGACAAGAGGCAAGCCACCTGTGTTGTTCAGTCTGGGATTTGAAGGAAACCAAGAGAACAGTTGTCTGATTTGGATTAGGTATGTCAGTGAACAGCCCTCCAGAGAAAACCTTCCCATCCACACCTACTGCTTCCTACAGAGCTACAAAGCATGTTTAATTAATCCTGCAGGCCACTCTCTCTGGAAGCCATCACTGACCACGCTGAAGACACCATGCCCCATCCCATGCCAGGATCAGTGCTCTGTCACTGAGCATCTCACAAGTCATATGTCTGCATGACCATGCCTCCATCCCAAGGCATGGGATGTCTTACCATGGTCCTCATGGCAAATGAGTGCCCTCTCTTTACTTGCAGGATACTCACATCAGATTGAACTTCAGTGAGATACTCTACTTCTGTTGGCTTTTGTCTCTCTTACTTCCAGATAACTCTGCAGAGGAAGGCTCTGTTTCTTCAACAAAACAAGACATAATGCTTGTTTATTTTTACATTATTTTCTCTTAAGGGACCTTTATGAAAGAAGACATGCCATCAGCCAGATCACTCTTCAGTTACGTCTTCCAGGGTCTCCGGTAAACCTCTAATCTCTCCATATATGGACAAAACATGTATTATTACTTGGAATTTGCTTAATCTTGTAATACCAGCAACCATCCAATTATAATGGTGCATGCACCAAGGCATGAGCTCAAGCTGCTGCATTGAAAGTTGGATTTGGATCTTGTCTAGACAACACAACTGACTCTGGACTGGTTTGAGACATCGCTTTTATTTCACATCTGACTTGATTTTGCAATAATCTGCAATATAAATAAGCTTTTAGATTAAGTATTTGCAAGTGCAAAAATTCATAGATAAAACAGGGAATGTTAAAGGTTGCACTGAACTTTTTTATGAAGCCTAGGTTTGGATGTGATTTTTCTTCTCCCAACACCTTTTGGTGGGATTTGTATGAAAGGGGTGGTAAAAGTACAAGAAACTGTATTTGTTTAGTAGAGAAGTCTCATTCTCATCCCCTCACTGTCTTGAACACAATGATTTTGTTCTACTTGTCCAGAAGAGCTTCTCACAGAGATATAATATGTTGTTTCTGTCTTGGGGCAGTAATTCATTCTGTATTTGTTTTGTTTGGGTTTTTTTTTCAAATCCTGTGTCTTCAGTTAGATCAGTCCTCCACTGGAACTGAGCCATCTTAGGGTTGAGATGCATTTGTCTGTAATTATTATCTTTTATATGCACCAATATAGAGATCTCAATAAAGAGATTTAGTAAAGCACTTCATATGTTGGTGGTTATTCTTATGTTAAACTGGAAGAAATATAACATTCAGTATTTGTATGGCTGTAACACCTTTGAGCTGTTGTCATAATGCAGGATGCTGTCCTGGTAAGTACTAAAGACAGAATCCCTGCCCCATGGAGCAGAGCACCATATGAATAGTAGAAGAACATGGTTGTTTTTCTTCAGATCATCCTTTTGTTTGCCAGATGCTCTGGGATAAATCTAGGTCTTCAAATACCATGGAAAGTAGTGTTTAAAATACAAAGATAAGAGAAGAAGAGGTGGTCAGTAACATTTTGACCTGAAATGGATCTGCGTGTTTTTGTCATTCACTAACTTTATCTGATTTGGCTGGAAGAATCTAAAGATGGATATCTTACATCAGTCTCCCACAACCCCTACAACCAAGTGAAGTTCCCAGTCCAAATTAATTACCTCCAGCTTTCTTTAGAAGCAAGAAAAAAGCCATAGTCTTTAAGAGCTAAAGAGATGTGGTTTTCCATACATAACTTGTTCAGTAATAGCAGATTATTGAAAAGGAACATGGAGCAGCAGTCATTAATTCCTGGCATACAGGCCCTACTAAGCAGAAAGTCATTATTTCAGAACAAGGAGCTGAACTGAACACACATCTACCCAGATGCTGCATATGCAAATACAGCAAAGAGAAAAGCATTTCAGGACCAATGACAAATTATCACTGATTATAAACCAGACAGGGACTCACCAGATAACCCAATCTCCAGTTACTGCAGGCAGATCTACAGGGATTTCAGTGGCAGGTCCTAGCATTTCAAGGGCAACCACTTGAATTGTGCTGACAACTGGGTAAGAAGCATGCATATACTGCCCAGGGACTCTGAAGGGGAAAAGTACTCTTATTAAAATGAGGAGTTTTAACTAAACCTGAAGTTTTTTGCTGGTTGCTGAGAATCTGGGACACCAGCCAAAACCTAGCTTGGCTTTGGCAATCCACTGTAGCATTTAAGGCTAGTTTAACAAGCTTAAATCTGAGCTTCATGCTCCATAGGCAGAGAATACAACTGCGTTCACTGAATCTGTGTGGGTTTGTCAATGTTTATAACCTAACTAGCAATGCTGTAATGGGAAGTATTTCCCAGCTGATGGCTCTTGGCAGACAGAAAGCTATACATGGGCAGGTTTGCAGCGGGTTCTTGCAGATCCCTTTGGGCTTCAGTTACTTTTTGGCCAGCTCTCTGCTTCATCAGCCTGGTTGCTCTAAGGGACAGCTTGTGATGGTTACTCATCCTTGCAATATTAAGGATATGGGCAAACAAAATGGCTCTCTTCTTGCAACTGTTTCGTGCTCACACCCTCTTACTCCTACACATAAAGGCGAACTCCTTCTTAAACACTGGCTGAGAGAAAAACGCCCTATCTGTTACTGAGTTGTTTATACCAGGTTGCGTGGCCATTAGTAACATATAAGACATCACACATATGACACATGATATCTAAAAAATCGTATGTGACTATATGATAAATCTGTATGTGATATATGTGACTATATGATAAATCTGTATGTGATATATGTGACTGTATGGTAAATCTGGCGCTAGGGAGTTGTCTCTCTCCTTTGTTTCTTCTCTCTTTCCTTTTCCCTGGAGCTTCCACAATTCTTTATATTGCATTCTTTCTCCCTCTGGCTTCAGACACACCCTGGGGCTATGAGTAACACTCATTCCTGATGTTCTGGCTTGGCTTCTTTTTTTCCTGGCCTTTCAGCCATTCTTTCAGACCTGGCTGATAAGCACTATCCCTTTTATTTGTGGCCAGTGATGCATACATAAAGACTGAAGGAGATAATGAAAAGAATGCAAACGGAAAGGACAACCTTGATTAAACTGCATAGACTAAAGGAAACATTTCAAGACCTTGATGAAGGCAAATATAAAAATGTAAAAAGAACCACCAAAATCCTAAACTAGGGGTAGCTTCAAACCATTTTCTTTGGAAACTCAGCATACTCTTTTAAAGGCTGCAGTGTGGGAATAGGAGGGACAGGAGCTCGCCTGAAAAAGGAGGTACTAACATTCATCTTTTCAACCCTGTACACCTTTTTTCCTAGACGCCAAATTCTGAGCTAGCAGAACACTCAATATTCAGGCTCTGCTTAGCAATTCCCACCACTGCATAAATTCCTGAGAGAAATTGTAACAAAGTCTACTTATGTGGAAAGCAGCAGAAATGCTGCTGTGGCTAATAGGTGGCATCAAGTCACCAAGTGAGAAATTGGTTAGAAAAAGCTCTCTACCTGCCTAAGCAGAAAATCACCCTAGAGCAAAGACATCTTTACAGGCAGGAGAACCTCAGAGTGGAGATCTGATCCCAGTTGTGTTCTGCTTCCATTCATGTGAAAGATATGACACAACTATATAACATATGCACTGTCTTGCATGTAACTGTACTCCTCAGGGACTGGGGAAGGCAGAAGGTCTCCTAGTGCTTTTAGTTCTAATTTTCCCAAATGTAGCTTTGACACAAAGGTGCAGAAAACCAACACATGCCCCTGGCTCCCAGGAATGTGCTAGAGGATGCGGAAGTAAACCAGAACATCATACAATTTCACTATACTCCATTCTGTAATCCCAAATGAATTAGGAGCTGAACAGAGCATCGAAGAAGAGAACAATGTTATGGAGGAGAAATATCACCTCATTTTGTATGTTGTGTGCACTTATGCATGAGTTTTTCTCATGGTGATTCTGGTACCTTGGAATCAGGAAAACTAAATGGAGACCTTAGTGGAGGAGGAGTGGAATCTACTTTACAAATGGTCAACTGGGCTATCAGCCCAGTGGGCAATCGTATGGCAAGTGAATTATGTTTCTTTGCTTCTTCCTGTTCCTTTCTTATAGCTTTTCTTTAGTTAATGACTGAAAGATAGACAGGTAGGTCAAATATATCCTCTGTTCAACTCTTTTTTTGTTAGGATAGTTGGAAATTGGTGAAGAATGTTTTGGCTCCCATAGTCAACCACTCCTCAGCCATACGTACCCTACCCCAGAGATTTTGTGAGGACATCAGATAAGAGCTATGCAGGAAAGAGAAATTGTGCTTTGGGGAAAAGTCCATTATTACAGTCATCAGTTTTGCTTCAAGGAGAATAAAGTACTGAATGATCAAATTTTATGCTACAAATCATATGGGGCAAAAATGGTGTTCCTCAAAATATTTGTTTTCACTACAAACTAAGATGTGCTTTTATTTTAACTGTCTTGTATTTTTGTATTTTATTTCTCTACTGGAATACGGAAAGGCAAGGCCATGAGGGATCCTCAAAGACCACCCAAGAGAGTCCGAGCCTCTGTGTACTACAGGGAGCTCTGCCTGAAAGTGCACCACAAGCAGCACAAGATCCGTAGTGCTTTAGATGTTTCTGGAACTAAGAAAGTACATTTTGAAATGAAACTTTGAAACTCTTTTCCTGAAACTAAGACAGGATATGAATTTCATTCTTTATGACTTAGTAATGCTTTGATGCAAGTGTTGGGAGGGGTTTTCCAATCAATCAGAACTTAAATACAGAAAAATATTCCATTAGAAAGTTTCTAGCCAGCACAGCCTAGAAGAACTACATACATTGGCACTACCCCTTATTAAAATAATTACATGTTTAATCACTGAGTAGTTACTGAGTTCAGCTCTGCTTTTGTTCTTTGCAGGTACATTCAGCATGTCTGAAGAAAACCAGAGTGAATAGAACAGTATTTGAATTCTCTTCTTGGTATCCTACTTTTCTCAAAGAAAAAAAAAAAAATCAGTTTTACCCTTTATATGTATGTTTTTTATATTAAATACAGGTGCTTTAGATGGGTAATGTATTTATGCTGAATTGCCACTGCAGGCAGTGCAGTTCTCCATCATCATATTAAGATGTAATTTTTTAATTGTCGCTGAGTGGAGATTTCTTTGGTAAAATGAAAGTCAGCTTAGATCTAGGTCCAACTTTAGTTGGCAGTCGGAGCCATCTGACCTCATCCCACTACTCAATGATATGGCAACACAGAGAACAACATCCCCTGTACTGTTACTTTTAATAGCTGATGTTTTGGTGTCAGCCCATCCTGGAGTTCTGGATATGAGGAGTCAAGCTACAGATCACTGCTAGTACCAAAGCTTTGCCTCTTTATCCTGAAACTTGATTCAGTGGGACAACTAATTCCTAAATATTTATGCTGTTAAACGTAATTCGTACTGCAGTTCTGCACCTGATCTATATATGTAGGTTACATCTGAAATACATACTTAAACTTCCCCATGCAATAACGTTTTTCAATCATTTTGTCTTTCTTCTATCCCTCTGTAGTGTATTACAGAACTGCACCACAGTGGAAGTAAACAGCCATTTTCCCAACATTTCATTTATATAAAAAGAAAATTCAAGCCACAACATGAAAAGCATATCCCCTGATGAACCAAAGCGCATAAAGCACTAATGAAAGAGTGTTCTTGAATTTGTTAAAATCCTCATGTCTGTGATGATTTTCTTAATTTCTTAGAGTGAAAATGTTCATGGAGCATGATCATGTAGTAACAGACCTATTTTATAGCTTTCCTTGGTGTGTCAGAGTGACAGTCTAGAGTGGCGAATCATCAACAGCTTTTGTCTGTGCTCACCCTACAGGTTCGACAAAGCTGGAATAGGGTGAGCTGGAGGCTACCATTTTTTGTGCGTCACCTTGAGGATGGTTTACAGAATGAGAGGCACCCTTGATCCTGGTGATGATGAGACATGTCACTGGGAGCAGAAATTTGAGCAGCAGGACTTCTGTTAGTTGGTGACAACTAATGAAAATAACGGAGGCAGCCCTGTTGGAGCGGTATATGGTTTTGCAGGGGAAGCAGCTGAAGTTTCCATGCACGAACTGTAGAAGCCTGGAGTTTTTCTGTAGTGTGGAAGGACTATCACAGTAGGAATCTACTTCCACATGAGACAAACCGGACGGGTCCACTGAGAGATAATTTACAAGAATTAAAGTATTTTAAGATTTTCCATGCTATTGATCATTCTTCAAAATAAACTCCACTGCTAGATGATATAACAAACACAAGGCACGCTACAAGTTGTGAAAAGACTAAAACAGTGTTGAAGCTGCCTTTTGTCCAGAGATTGCATACCGTTTTTGCCTTCTTCACCTGCTGGGATAAAAATCACACACACAAAAAATGAGGACGTTATTAATCCAGCTCCCAAATTCCTTAAGATCAGTGCAGTTAAGAACAACTGGTTTCTGCCTTGCTTCCACATCCTGAGCTCCCTGAAAACTTATGTATCTTTAGTGTTAGGCACTTCTTTGGCCTCCCATTAGCTTCAGGTCTGGGATCCTGCAAAGCTGCCATCCCTGGCTGGCTGTGCTGCCTCTAACTGCAGGCTCAAACATTACTGAGTTTGAAGGCTTGATTCAGCAGTAGAAGCAACTCTTGGACCCTTGAGAGTTACAGGGGTTGCAGTAGGAGCTGGATTAGTCCTCACCTGCTTGCAGCCCTCCTTCTGTGTTTAACAGTGATTAGTTTTCTTAGTCCCAGCTGTACAGAGAGGAGACAATTTGAAGATACGTGGAAATTTAAGAAAGAATTTCTACAATTCAGTGAAAACCACATACTTAAAAAAAATTGCCTTTTACAACATGTTCTTGAAGCCATATCCTTATGTACACTGATTCATTAGAAATCAGACCTTTTGCACAGCTCAGTACTGTTCCTTAACCCTCCAGGACCCAGCTCTGGTATTAATGACCACATAGCTATCACCTGTAGCTTTAATTAAGGTATTGCAATCACTTCTAGTATCTCATATTATTAATTAAGGCAAGTCATTTGAATTTTGGCAGTTACTTTCCTCAAGGAGGAAAGATAACTCCTTCCTGATGAGGGGAATTAGAAAGTAGTTCTCTGAAGGTGTTCACCTGTTTCTGGATGTCTAATAGAGGGTCCTGTCACACTACAGCAAGTGACGCCTGTGATGTTCACAGTGTGAGAAGGCAGCCATAGAATATCTAAGAGCAATACCCTGGGATTCGATGGACTGCTCATAAAGGCAGCAGGCTGAAATCAGAGTGATCTGGACAGGCTCTTTACAAGAAATGGGGAGGAAGACTGGAACTGTGGTGTAATTAAGGCAGACTGCTTTTTTTTTCCTCTAGGAAATAATATCTAAGCTAGGATTATTTCAGGCCAATATAATAACATGCGAAAGAATTATTAAAAGTAAAGACCCATCCAGAAAACCCCCCACACCCTCCCAAACTGGGGTTATAAGGCAGCGTATTAAATTCTGTTAGATGAGCTTACAGCATGCAAAAACAAACCCCAAAACAACCTGATCCGTGCGCTTAGGCTTCTTCGAGCCTGGCCGCAGAAACTGGAAATACCAAAGCCGAGGTTAAGCTGGGAGCGGTCCCCTCCGGCAGCACCAGCCGGTCAAGGCGGTTTCAGCTGGGGGCGGGAGGATGATCGCTGGCCCCGGGCTAAGCTTCTGCAACCAGCGAGCATCCTAAGAGGGGAATTTCAGCTGCCTGTGAAATGCGGGAATGTGTTTCGGGATAGCCCCGGGCTTGCACCCCCTCTGCCGCATCCCCCCTTCTCGCCCCGCTGCTCCTCAAGTAGCGGCGGCTCCGAGCTTTCCCACCGGGCTCTCGCAGCGGGCCATGGCGAGGGCAGCGCTGCTCCTCCTGGCCTGGTTGGCCCCAGTGCTGGCTTTCCCCACGGCGGCACCAGGTAACCGGGGTGGGCTGAGGTGGCGCGACCGGCCCGCGGGACCCCGGTCGGGATGCCCAAGGGGCACTCCGCCGTTTGGGTGGATGCCTCCTCGGTGTGAGTGTGCTGTCAGCGAGGCGAGGGCGCCCAGGACATCCAGCACGGTGGGGTTTGTTTGGGTAGAGCAGCTTTCCCAACCAACGGTATCCGGGTGTTGTGAAACTTGTATTTCACGCAGTTTTTTACTGAGGAAGATATAATTAAGGTACTTGATGAGTTTCTGCTTAAATTACGTTATTGCCTAGAAACATGGGATCCAATGGAAGCATGCTAATGCCCTTAAAATATCCCAGTGTTAGTGATATTAAATGACTACATCTCTAGTACATGTCCTTAGACCATGTTTTTGCTAGGGGTTCTTCTCTGGTGTCCCCATCTTCATGGGTTTGCTTGCAGGTGCTGGTTGTATGCTGTGCTCCCTCTCCCCCTCAGCTGAGGTAAATCTTGCAATGGCTGAATTCCTGTTCTCTTTTTAAGATAAAAGCTGCACAGGAGATTTTCCTGGTGCATGTGTCAGGCTAGATGTGGCTCTGGGCAACCTGCTCTAGTTGAAGATTCCCCTGCTCATTGCAGGGAGGTTGGAATAGATGAACTTTAGAGATCCCTTCCCACCCAAACCATTCTATGATAACACGAGTCCAGTGCAAAGACCCAAGATGCTGATGGGAAGCAATGATGAAAATTCAGATGGTCTCATCTCTGTATGAAGCCTGTTAGCCCTAGAGATCAAAATAACTCTTAGGGACCCACAGCTGAAGGTCTTTCAAGACTGTGCCGAGTGCTAGGTTACTCAGAGAGGTGCTGTTTGCTGTGGAGATTAAAACTTTCATATCCTCCAAGTGTACAGGAGATAATTAATTCTCATAATTACTGTCCTCAGGTACGACAGCTTCTTACCTGGAGGGCACAGCTACAGAAACTGCTGGTGAGTGTCTTTTTCCAGGTAACAACACAACTAATGGATATCCAGACGAGGAACACAGACGCACAGAAATCTGAATTCTGCAGCAACCCCTGTTCTCCATGCCTAGACCCACCCGAGGAGTTTCTTGACCAGAAATTAACTCCTTATAAATATGTTCATAAGCAAAATCTTTCTTTGTTCATTTTATTCGTACTTGCCGCACATGAAAACAGTATGAAACGTATGGTAGATATAATTAAGGTAAATTTAGTGATTGTTTTTTCTAAAATGTTTCCAAGTAGCTTTGAGTCTTTTTCTTTGTTTCACCAGGTTTCACCAGATCTTTTACTGAGGAAGGAATAACAAAGATACTTGGTGAGTTTCCACATAAAATACATTATTTCTTAGAAACATGGGGTCTGAGTGTTAGTGATGTGATCTCAGTGTTAGTGATGTTAAATAAATGCGTCTCTAAATGAATAAATCTTTAAATCTACACAGGAAAAGAAAAAGAAGCTTCCTGTAACTGTGCCCCTATTTTGTTCATTGTCAGTGACTACATTAGAGAAATTGTCAGGAAAAAATAATAAGAATATATACAAAAATGCTTGCAAGTGTTTAAAAAATAATCTTTAGAAAAATAGGGAGAAGTCTTTCTTTTGTGAAGCCTGGGTCTCTTTCACACTTTGTTCGTCAACTAGTACTGCCAAGTGCACAAGACTAGAAAGAATGTTACTAATTTGTCTGCTTTACTTAGCTTTCCTAAATATCACTTTTCATAGTGAAGACTCATCTGGAAAAGCAACAGACGTATTAGTGTCACCCTTCTCTCCTACAAAACCCTTCTCTAACCTTGGTGTCTGTTACCACTGCCTGATACATTGCTACAAGTCAGACAAACTGATTTTTTATCAAAAAGTGTAAAGCCATTCTTCTGTTTGCTCATGGTCTAAGGGGTAAATGATAATTGCCTTAAAGCATGTGAGTTCATTTTTAAAATGAAGACTGAAGAATATACGCACCATTGAGTACAGTGATCCTAAAATAAGTCATCATTTCTATTTTGTTTCCACATGGATCTATCAGGGCTTTGCATTCCTGCCCTTGAGTCCCCCTGCTAGCTCAGCATGGGGCTCCCCCCACAGCTTTCTTCCTACATTTCAGTATGTGCTAAGGAAGTTTTAGGGGGTTTTTTTAATACTTTATGTTGCTGTGCTGACACAATTTAGTTCCATCCTGTAACAGTTGTTGCTTTCTGGCGTTTGGTGTGGTTCCAGGTCAGTCTCAGATGGCACCTTACTCTGAAATGCCTCTTTAGCAGATGGGTATCCTACATAAAAGAATAGCAATAATCAGTTATTCCTGGCAATATGTAGTGTTTGTAATGTTCTCTTATTGTCTAGCTGAACTCAGTTGTGACTCAAATGGAGATGAGCTCAGTGAACATTTTGTAACTTAAATATTTCCTTCGTGTTATATTTTGTCCTTTGCTATGCTGCACAAGACCCTTCTGTTTTCAGAAGGGAGCTACCTGTTAGCCATGGTCTGTGACTGATTCTTTAAACCTCTTGATTATTGGAGTGTCAGCTGCAACCCCAGCAGCCCAGATGTTTTGACCTTGTTCTTTTGGCACAGAAGCCACAACAGGTGTCTTACCTAAGGGTTTTGGGAGAACATCTAGTAGAGCATGACTGGCCTAAATACACTCTTTGTATTCATTGCTGCAGATGAAGTGACCACCAGTGGAAGCAGAGGCAGGAGGAGTGAATACAGTAAGTTAGTCATGCTGCTTTTAAAGTACCTAACTCCTGTTACCGTGATACGTATCCTTGTGATGCCTGCATGAAAGGCTGTATGGAAGGGTGTAGGGGCCACAAAGACCCAGACTGTTGAAGATGTGTAGATTTTGTTTAAGGATCCCAAGCTGTGTTTTCATACCAGAAAATTGTGGGAAAGACAACCTCAACCCAAGTCACCTGTTAATGCTTTTCAGAGCTTAGTCTGAAGGCCTTATTCCTGTTAAGTCTTCTTTAATAATACTGTCAGTATCCTGCCAGTCTTGATATACACTCTGTCTGCTGTGCCAGCTGTGACCTCCCTCAGTGCCTGCGATGCCCTTACTGCAGCATCCTCAGCCACTGGTTATCTTCTTTCTTTTCAATAATCTCAATAAAAGAACAGCTTCAAAAGACACAATTTTCCACATGGAATAGGTCAGACTTGGCAAATTGCCATGCCAACAAAAATAGTTCTGAATTCAGCTCTTCCACTGCCTTGATGCTTCAGTGGTTGCTCTTTAGCTTTGCAGAAGTCATGTTTATCTGTGGTTTTCTGCAGTCAGCACAGCCTTGCTCCTCTGGCCCTTGACTATGGCTATCCTGCCCTTGCTCTTGCGTTTGTCCTTGGGTAGCACAAATCCAAAACTTTTCATGTCCTGGATCTCCAAAAACATTCACTGTTGGCCAGTGTGCTCACAGCTTCTTCTGCATTGTATGGGAAGCAAGTGCCGTCCAGTGAGATGTATGCCTGGAGGAGACAGGGAAGCTGTGCTACAGCCAATCTCGTCATGAAACATGTGTGCACTGGGTCAAATGTGTTGAGAAATTCTGAGGGTTTTAGCTCCTGCTACCAGTATTACTTTTCAATCTGTTTGTTAGCAAATAAAATATTTAATACTCTTTCTTCGGTAGGATGTATTTCAGGAGGAATTGGAGTGATGGGGAGAAGAGGTGGGTGGACCAGGATACTGTTGTCTTCCTCTTTCTCTTCTACATCTGGCTTAAGTGCTGCTTCCACGGAATGAAACTTGAATCTTGGGGTGTTTCTGATCGACTGAGGTTTCTTCTAAAGTCTTTCCTTTTAAAATATGCCTTTATTTTTTTCCTTTTAGTAGCTGAATATGACTCTATGACAGAGGAAGACTACATGACTGGTATGTCTAGGAAGCTCCATTTCTTTTACCCTTCAGCCAACAGACTCAGAGTTACCCTCCTCACACATACCTCAGATTCCTACAGTGTGTAATAACCTGTAGAGAAGATGAATAATTTCATTGTTGTTGCCCGGATTTGGCTTCTCAGCCTCTTCCTTTGTGAAGTATAATGAGAGGCAGAAGGACTCAGGGGTTTTATTGTTTCTGGCCTTTTTCATCATCATAAAAATATTTAAAAGTTTGTGTCTGCTCTCCTACTTCAGTCAGAAAATTTCTTGGAGCTCTCAGAAAGTAATCATTTTTTAGTACGCTCTGTTATACGGGAAATAAGAGAAATAGCTAATTTCTTATCCATTTCCTTTCTCAAGCTGTAAATATACTGTAGAAATGAAATAAATGTAAGCAGAAACCCAAATGCCTGGTTAGCAGTATCAGGATACACTCCTCTGGCACATACTTCCTTTTTGTCTGTATGGTCAATAGTTCACCAATTTTTACTTCTGTCATAAATTCTTCGAGCCTGCAGCAGTTACAAGTTATGTGTATAAAACATAAGCAAAAGCAATAAGTACCTGTAGGCACTTAAGAATGCAAAAATATAACAGTTTCTCATGTGTAATAAACAGCTAGCTTTGCACGAAAAACTCTTGTTACCAAGTATTCTGCTACCAGGTACACAGATACTGCTGTGAGGGGATACAGAAAATTCAGCTAGCTTGCTGTTTCTGCTTCTTCTGCATGGCACAGCCAGCCCTACACTACGCTGCTATGGCAATATACAAAGAGTTTTGCTGAAAAGGATGAGAGACATCTATTTCCATAGAGTACTGATTTCTCTTTTTCTGCAGATGAGCCCAGCATCATCTCCACTGAGCAACATGTGCAGAAGAGAACATGTAAGAAGTTTCATTTATTTTTATTTAGCTTGTAAATAGTCACATTTCTGTCTTTATTACAGTGTGTGACCAATCTATTTTATGCACATTGTAAAGAATTATAAGCATGAGAATGCTGCAGATGAGGCTTCTGATTGTGGGGGCTTTTTCTAATCCACAGAAATGTCTTTCCACTGGGGGAGCATCAAACAGTAGGTTTTGCCTCAATAACTTGATAAAGATACACATGAGGCCTGTAACACTTGTTTGAGAAAAACATGGCAGAGACAGGTATTTTTTCCTGTTGTATTAAACAATAGTGCCTGACAATAGTCCCATGTTTCGTAATGAACGTACCCAGATATTCTGGTGATACGCATAATATACGGTTGTCTTAATACCAGATATGGAGGCTTCCTGGCTGTGTTGATCTAAATTTGGAACAAGAGAAGTCATCCATAAGGCATCAACAATTAAGATGTGGGTTATCTCCAAAGAAATGTGCATTGCAGGGGATGTGGCCAATGCACAGCAAGCCCAGCATTCATCATTTTACCACTTTAGGACATCAGAGCTGTGTCTTCCTTCTTCCCTGCAAACACAGCATAATTGAAGAGGCATCGAGTCCTGCCAGCATGCCAGTTAGCAGGGCTGCCTGCCTTATGGATCACTTTTCTTTTAGGTACCTCATACCTAGTTTGGAAGCAGAAAGACCAACTGAATTGTAGAGTGATACATTATAATGAACTGGCTTTACTGGTTTAGGTTTTCCTTGCTTTTTGGTTTGTTTGGTTGGGTTTTTTTTTTTAACATCTTTTTTTATGACAGCAGTTGAGCGCAGCATCGGTTTGAATGAAGGATCTGTGATTGGCGATCCATGTGAGTTTCTGTTTCTGTTCTTATTGAGCCTTTTTTGGTTTGGGTTGGGTTTGTTTTTCTGCTCCTCTACAGTGAAAATCCTGCTCTTCTTTATATATGGATGTTCCCTTATCTGTGTTCTTCAGGGTTTGATCAGTTTTGAGATCCCAGATCTTTGTGATCTAGAGACAGCATTCTGTTACCTAACACACACAAAAAAACGGGGGGGGGGGGGGGGGAAAATGTCCCCCCACACCCAAAACCGCTGAAGTTCC
>JBCJKH010034881.1:2841-20953 GCA_039877255.1 Loriculus beryllinus
TTGTGAGATCACATAAATCCAGAAAAGTGATATACAAAGAGACATGATCTTCCATAACAGTACATAGTTCCTACAGGTATTGGCAGCTAGTGAGCCTGAATAATAGGCTCAAAACCTGTAGCTCGGTCTCAGTTGTCTGCAGGAATATCAGTGAGAACCCAAATATTGTGAGATCACATAAATCCAGAAAAGTGATATACAAAGAGACATGATCTTCCATAACAGTGCGTTGTTCCATGCTTCCCCATCACCTATAAAAGCATAGGGGACTTAGGCATGCAAAATTATTTCAGCACTTGTTTCATGCAGACATCCTCAAAATTGACACTAAGAAGCCAAGGGCTTATTTAGCTAGACCATGAGGTTACACCATCTACAAGCATTATCTGCCCACAATAAGGTCAAGTCAGAACCACCGAGAAGAGGTTATGAGCAGAAAAGGAAAAGGTGATACTATAATAAAGATGTAAATTTTCATATTGATGCACCTCTCTTGTAGAGGACTCAGTGAAGGAAAATACTGTTCCCTTTGCTCTGTTCTTTATGAAATCAGTCTCAAAAAATAGGATTGCTTTTCCTACTGCCAGCAGTGGTTTTGACAGTATGAGCTGAAAAATTGACAGAGATACAAACAATGTCTCACTCAAGCCACATCCCCCAAGAAATGCTCATGTTCTTTTGGGCCATAAAATAGTAATAGAACACTGCTTTCTAGCCTCAGAAATAAATGCAGTGTTAGCAGCCTGTGTGGGACTAAAATTATACATCTGATGATGCTGGCAAAGCCAGATTCCTTCCCAATTGTGCAGATCTAGTAATACAACAGGAGAGATGAGTTTGCCAAGGCATTGCAGCTTCTCAGGCTCCTAAATGGTAGCATTGGGATCCTAACAGCACAAGTTGTCCCTACCAAGCCAAGCTGGACATTAAGAAAGTGCTACTTGTCACTGTGCTGCATGTTGTGAATCCTTAAAAGTCATGCTGTTACCAGGAGGTTGGAATCTGAGATTTCCATACAAGACAGACACCAATATGATGCATTATCAGCACAAGTCCATTGTGTAATATCTGCAGTTCTGCCTTTAAAGTCCAACAGAATGCATAATGTCTGACCTATCAATGAAAACATCACATAGCTAAGAACAAATAAGAACAAATGTGGGTAAATATATCTACTAGATACAGAGCAGAAAGTACAAAAGCAAGAATTTGGGAGTATATTTACCAGCAGAAGGTCAAAGTACTGCTTGGGCTGTCTTATACCTACAATTGTAAGGGTGAGAAAACACAACAGGTATCAAAAACATGTTGGGATATTGCATCTAGTGCCTCATGTGTAGTAAGAGAAATAAACTTGTGAATCCATCTGTGCCTACTGAAGACGAACTTGGACTTCTCTGTGGATGTCAGCAAAACCAGAATTACTCTTTTTCTGACACATCCATAAAAATTACTTACTTCAGTTCTGAAACGTAGCTGCATCTGAAGTTTGGGGGCTCCAGACACATAGAAAGCACACAAAGGCATGTCTGAACCCAGAAAAGAAACAGAAATGGAATATCTGTGAGGTTGGTAGGAGGGCCAGAGTAGACACACACACACCCAAGGATGAATGCTAGCAGCATCTGAATGTAGAAAAGAAAGAATTCTCCCTTTTAGAGTTGTTGAGATGCTCTGTCTGCTGCAGTGAAGCAGGGCAGAAGTAAAACTGCTGAATAACAGAGTCCTTAACATTGCAGTCACTAATAATAGGATTAGAGAGAGAATAAAATCATATTTTCTTGAATTTGGAAGATTTGGAAGAAGCCAACTTCTGACTCACTCACCGAACAAGTTGAGATCAGGCATGTCATGGTGCTGACCTTCTGAAGAAGGACTCTGATCAGCCCAGCAGCCACAACCAGTGCAGGTAGTTTCAGCCCATTACAGTTTCAGCCCAGGTCATGCTACATTGTGAGGCCTGGATTCTCTGCAGCATGTCAGGCATTGCCAGTGTGCAAGGAAGGGAACTGGGTACAGGAAAGATCAGAAATACACATGAAGTGAGACATCTGCACTATTCATGCCCTTAGACACACTTTTCTCAATGCTGTACTGCTGAGAAGCGCAGAGTCACAATCTGTTCTCATTGAGTGGGGAGGGGAGATGTTAATCTATGAGCAAGGAAGCTGATGGACCTCAAGGAATGCTGAGCAAAGAGACCAGGAGCTTCCACAACCTGAGCCAACAGACTAGAAAGGAATTATAACCTTCCCAAGGGCTGGTGTGGGTATCTGCTAGGCGCCCATGAAGGTTCAAATTACATGAACAGAGGCAAGATTTAGACTTCAGGAAAGCCTGCCAAGACCAAACTGACCCTTCAAGAAGATGAACAATAGCCAAAAACGTGTTATTTCCTTATCAGGTATGAATGGGCCACAACTCCTAATTTCAAGGGGTCTGAACAGACAGGAGTGTCCAGTCTCTAATGTAAAGATCTCACCCTTGTCCTACTTACTGGGAAAACTTTCCCATGGTTACATGTCTGTCTCATTAAGCAGCAAATCAAGCCAATCACCATAGCGTGTAAATGGAAAAAATGACAATATTGCAACAGGGGAAATGACAAAGTGTGATCATTAACCATAAACAGCAGCTTACACATAGCCTCAATATCAAATGAGTAGCTTCGTTAAACTAAATGCAAGGTACAACATCCATCATCAAATCATCTCTTGCCTCAGGTTACTACAAAGGAGGATCTGGAAAACAGCCACTTCCACAGTGCAGCATTTCAGAAATCTCTGTCTCAACCTGTTGGCAAGCACTGACTTTTGAACAGCAACTATTGCAGAAGTCGTCTTCTGTGCTGAGAGATGGTGGGTGACTAATGAAAATAAGGACTGGGATTTTAAAGGATGCTTAGGAACATCGTTAGATACAAAAATGTCTGTTTTCCTTAGAACAGTGCTAGTGAACAACACTAAGTGGGCATCAAGGGACCAGCTCTTAACAGCCGTGCACAAAGCAGAAGAAAGGCTATATTCCTTTCCACTGCTAAACACATAAAAGATAATAGAACAAGTCATAAGGCAAAATGAAAAAATCTCATTTAAGTTTTCAATATAAGCAAAGGGAAAAGGTGCCAGGGTGTGGGGGGCACTGAGCATGAAAAATTGTTTATTTTAGGTGGGAACATCCTTGTGTTTACACTGATTGTGGACTCAGTGCTCTGACTTCCCATGAACAGCCCTCCACAGAGGGTGTTTATGGCAAAGCAGTGCTCATGAAAACATCATCCTGTCCAGCCTTTCTCAGAGTCATTTATAAGAGAAATTTAGCAACCCTGTAGCAATCAAAAGTCCATGTATGAGTTCTGCCTTCCCCATATTCACCTGCTCACACCTAGCAGTGAAATAAGACTGTATAAGAATACTTGCAGGGTATTAATGTGTAATCCCGGAAGCCCTTTAACCTGCAGTCATTTGCCTGCGCTGACAAGAGAATCACTGCTTCACACCTTACCAAGGTGCCTCTGGATTATGCACTTTACATGTCTTCAACAATCAGGATTTTGTTTCCGTTACACAGTGTTAGAAGCACAATCAGGCTTGTGCTCTTTTTACAGGCACTTTTATTCCCTTTCTGTATTATAAAGAGAAGCTGTGAGATTTAAATATTTTCCATATTTGAAGCAGACACCAAATCTTATACAGAAATACACTCTGTAATGTGGCTAGGCTCGTCTAGTGTCCTGAGGACTGTATCCCTACAGTGCCTCAGTTTAATTAATTTAAGTAACCAGAATCATCCTCTTCAGTTAAACATGATGTCCATGAGCACTGTTATTAACAAGGATCAAACAGCCTCTTGTAGAGAAGACCTGTTGTGATGATAAGGTCAGGTTCTTAAGGAAACGATTTCACAAATCAAAGCACAGTTTCCAGATACTTGTCTGGGGGTTGTTTGTGGTTTTTTTTTCTTCCTGTTCCTCATCCTATCAAGTTCTCTTGAGATAGAACAAAATTACTAGGTAATTTTTACAACACTTCTACATAAGAAGTGGGCATAAGATCCTGCTTATCCAAATTCCTTGTTCTCCTGTAGCTTGCAGGAGAAGGATGTTTATAACGAGGAAGAAAAGGTGGGCCAAATTCTGCTTTCTGTTCCACACCTATAATCTCAATTTATCTTCCAGACCCTGCTGATTTTAGGAGGATCTGTAGACAAGTAGAAAAACACAGGATTGGGACCAAAAGCCTTGTGATTTTCAAATCAGGTTTGACACATAAAACAGGTGCCTTAGCCTTTACGTATTACCTGGCATTGGGTCATACCCAGACTGTCCCTACAATATATTAGGAAGCAGATTTACAGCTTTATCAATATTACAGGATGGGCTGAAAAGCCTTTTATTAAAATGCTTATAATTAATAAAGCCAGCAGTATTTCCAGCCACACAGATAAGGATGATCTGGGGAGGACAGGGGAATATCAGGATACCAGACAAGGAAAACGGGTTTAGAGAGGCAGATAGAGACAACAGCAGCAGCATCTCTTTCTCCTTACTGCTGACAGAATAAACAAGTAAAAATAGTTACATGGAAGTGGAAAGAGGTCTCTGCAGTCATTACATTGCAAACACTTACCGCTTGGCTGAAACTTAGTTCTTATCCTCTCCCCCTTCACACTCCTCAGACATGTACGCCCTCATCCACATATATTTGCCTGCACAAGGACACTCCACGGCTTTGGATCTCTTCTGGTTTTAAAATGACAAGGACTGTCCCCATATGCCTTTGGATTAGAGCTATTCTTCCCCCCTTTTTAAATGTAACCCGTATATGTTTTCTCAGACAAATAAAGTAAGCATCTTTTAATGCCTGACCATCATATCCACACCTTTCAGAAGATATTTTTCTTTATCCTCTTAGAAATTAAAAGAGTTTAAGAGTAGTATTTTTACAAATATGTATGTGCATATATATATCTATATATAAGTATGTATTCACAAGTATAATTGTACTGTTATTGCAATTAACTTTGGCTTTAAAGCACTTACAGTAAATGTGCCAGTTGTGGACCACAGTGAGATTTCTAGTCTTGGTTATTCATACACTTCTCTGGTTTACAGCTCGCTGCTGAATATGATGATAGAGATTTATTTGTGGAGTGAGCAGAGACAGAAGTACGTTGTCGCATTATTTTTTCCTTAAAGGTTAGTAATTACCATGTCAACCTTTGCTCTGCTGCTGCTGTCCACTTTCATTTTGGAAGCACAGCCATTCAACACTAACATCACATTGAGCTCCCCTGATCACCCCATTTTCTACCGACCTTCCTGAATATTATTTATTATTCCTCATGTATCTGGGTAGAAGAGAGGCAGAGGGACAGTATGGCAGGGATGGGGAACACAAGCCGGAAAACATGCTTGCCTTGAATTGTCATCACACTGCCGTTGGAAAGAACGAGCAGAGGGAAACTAGCAACAAACACTTGCACGCAAACACACACCAGGCACACAACCACATCAATCACAGGGAGTTTGCGAGCAGCCCCACAGCTCTTACCTGGCTTGTCTGGGATCCCTCTGCAGTGTACCTCCCTCTGCTTCCTCTCACCCTATTATTCCCCACCGTGGGGAGCAGCAGGGACACTGGCAGTGCTGTGGCTGGGTGACGGCGCAGGTAGGGGACAGCAGGCAGCTGGCTGCAGCCTCGGCTGCCGGGCTCTGGCTCCTGCCAGGGCTGCTACTGCTGCTCCTGATGATGCTGAGGAGGAGGAGAGCCGAGTGAGGAGGAGGAGGAGGATGCTGGCGGTGATGCTGTTGCTATGGTTACCCAACTCGGCGCCGGCAGCGGCACCGCTCAGCGCAACAGCTGCCCTAGCACCCAGATCTCCTCGGTACCCCTCACGGCCAAATAGCCCCTCCGTATACAAGGATGGGTATTTCACTGCAGAGGGACAGCAATGGTGGGGAGGATGGAAGTCACCCCTTGGCACAGTGCTGGGGCTCAGGGAAAACAGATGGCACAATGCATACGGAATGTTTGCATTCTGTGCTTGTGGGTGAAGAGCTCGTTGCCCCGCAGAGGTCAAACACCAGCTCTTAGGAGGCCAGGGGTTTGTCTTTTAAGAGTGTCTTGCATTTTTATAAGGCAATGAACAAAACAAAGCTGAGGGGAAGAATAATTTTTAAAATTCCTGTTTTGATGCAATTTTAAACTTTTTTAAATTGAATTTAACCCTCTTTCCTTAAAAATGGGATTTAAAGGTCTGATTTTACTGCCTTCTTGTGTAAATGTGGTTTTTGCTTAGAGAAATCACTTTGTGAGTTTCTTGTGAGAGATAGAACTGCCTCTTCCCACAAAAGAGCAAGAAAAGAAACCTTTCAAAAGAGGAACTCTCTTACACAGCCCAGGACATTGATACTTTCATGCCTAATTGCATAATGGAAAGAAGCTGAACTTTGCCTTTCTCTAGGGATCTGGAAATAAAAAGGGATAGAAAACCTCAGGTGGATGGGCTGCCACATGATTAAAATGCAGAGTCCTAACTGAGAGAGACATGTGAAATCAAGGTATTCAGTTGCCATTTATCTGTCAAATACGGATGTCATGAGGCTTTCATTTTGCACTAGAGCATCACAAGACACAGCAAGGTCACAACAATCAAATGTCACTTCCATCCAAAAATGCCAGTGCAAACCTGTAAAATGCTTATAAACCATGACAGCTCTTTTAGAGCCCAGTACTGTTTGCAGGACATTGTGAAACGTTGCCTAAAACTTACTGGAAAAGAAAAATCACTGATGGAAACTTTCTAAAGGTATTTGCTTTCTCTGTCAGAGCTCTGCCTGCAGCCTGGATGCTGTAGATTATATGAATCTATGAGGTTGAGGCACCAAGAAGATACACTGATTCCCGTTAAAGTGTCAGACGTGGAGAAGTTGTAGATGTGCTGGCAGCACTTCTTCCCAATGTATTCTAGAAGACAGTGTCTCCACACCATGTTCCTTTTCAGAGTCATGATGTGGTTCATATAAAGACATTTTCTATATATCTCATTACTATGGAAGAAGCTGGAACCAGCCAACTAAGGAGAAAAATGTGCCAACCAGCATACACTGTCAGACTTCCTTGGAATAGTTTCCTATTTCCCAGCCTTCATGTGTCTTAGAAACCTAGTCACCATATAAACCATTCCCTATGTAGATTTTTTAATTAATATCCATTTAGGCAACAATTCTGATGTCCACTCATAGACTATATAGAAGAGTTATCTCAAAGGTCCTTTCTACCATTCAAAAAAAGGAATCATATGTTATCTATCTTAATCTTTACAAATATCATGTAAAATTAGTGCTCTGAACCCTTTCTGAAGAGCTAAAAAGCAATATTTGGTGCATGTATGGCCTAGGGGATTCCCTGCTGCAATTTTGGGTGCAGAGAGAGATCTCATTGTGGTAATGATTGTGAGCAAATCTAAACCACCCACTCTAGCTAGCTGACAGCAAAACCTATGGTTATTCTGAATAGATCACTGAAACCAAAATAGATCTAATTTCTGCTAAATCAGGGAATGCACTGCAAAATGTATCTGCTGAGATATGTATAATCAGCTCGCAAGCTTATATTTTACAGCTTTGCTTGTTAGGGCTATTTTTGAGAGCTACAGATCTGATTTCGAGAATATACATAGTAGAGGATAGTTGGCCCTTTTGGCTTCAGGTGATTCAGCTCAGCATGTTTGTATTACACAACTAAAGATCTGCCCACCTTTACTCTCTTGTGGACACTGGTCTGCAACGCTGAGGAAAAATCCACCCCCAAGAACATACAGACCTCATTAAAATCAATGGCTCTTGTACCTCCCTGCAGAGTGCACATCTTCAACTGCGCCAAGGGTGTGTAAAGTTCTAATGCAACAAAAACACACAAAGACACAAGAAAAAGGTGAAAAACTTTCATTTGACCTCAGTCATTCAAAGAGGTCCTGCATCGTGGCATCAGTGACTGGCACTATCACTAGGGAAATAAGTCATGTTACAATATGTAAAGTGTGTTGATTTCATAAGTAGATATGACTCTGTGAGGAAAGTACATTTCATAGCCGTATTTGACAGAGCCTGGAGGAAAGACTACTTTTTTAATCGAAGCTTTCATGTTTAAGAATTTAACTTATGTGAAGTCTTCCAGCTTTGCTTAGGTATTACAGACCCCTTAAGGAATCTCAGATGGTACCAGACACTTATTTTCATGCACTTTGGTCATGTCCAAATTATTTTCTTTCTTTAAATACTGACAGGAGGCAAATCAACTCAGCCTGACAGACTTCTAAAACAAATCAGTTAAATTTTCCCTTGTGTCTCCTTTGCCCTCCCATGTCATTAGGAAGGCACCAAGCCTGACTAACTTAGCTGTACTTGTCTGTGATGCCCTCAGGTAAAGGCAAATCCCATCCCTAACTCTTGTTTGGAAAAGCTATCTCACCAGTTCATACATCTGAGCTCTGATGCCTGTCAACAAGGACTAAAACCAAAACATACCTTCTGGAAATGCCTTCTTAGCCTCATAGGGGCCTGAGGTTGCAGCAATTAAGACACCTGTGTGCCTGTTTAGCTGCTCCATGTTCCCAGGCTGCCCGAAATCTCAACACCACAGGCATCCTTGGACATACTTGGTGTCCCAGAGCCCAGCATAGGTAGCAAATGTCATATTATAGATCCTTTATATAGAGCCTTTGAGTTAAGAATAACCTGGAGCAGATATTCCCATTAAGTAGCAGGATATCTGATAGACATTCAGTGTGGCAGTCCATCCTGCAGGGCCCACATTGGGCTGTGAATCATTTTTACAGGCTGTAGGCTCCTTTTCAGTCTGCTACTCTGTTATACTTGAGCTGTAATGAATTGCCAGTCAACCAGTTCTGCTAAGAGTAGTGTATTAAGCTAATTGTAATAAGCTTAGAAGTGCAAAGTTCCCCAGATAGCTGAACATTAGCACATAAACCCTTACATGACGAGGCAAAGCATGTGAGTTAAACAAAGAGGACAAGGAAGTAGTGTGTCTCAGGCAAGCTGTTACATGTGGCAAGGAAAGATCACAACACTACGCTTAAACCTAAAGCACCCAATAAGTGGTCACAGACAAGCACCATATCCTGTCTGCAACAGCCCTATGATAGCACACTGTTGATGTGTGACATGTCAACACCGTGGCTGAGGAGCAGAAGGCAGGGCCAAATGTGTGCTTCAGGCTAGCAGCAGGAGACTCGACAGCTTTGTAGTTAATAGACAAAGATAAGCTTCTCTTTTGATTAATGGAGCAACTGACTTTACCTTGTGGTTATGATGCAGTATCTTTCTACTCAGTTTCAACAAAAGATAAGGTCTAAAGGGAAAATGCCTGGCCCACAAAGGCAGACAGCGCTTTCAGTCCTAAGGCTTTGATTCCTTCTGGATCCTCCATACTCTCCAGGGGTATTCAGATGACCAAGACCCTTTCAGAAAGCACTGCACCATATTGCTATAGCATGATTTGAAACACTGACTGATGCAAAGAACAGTCTCCCATAATCCAGTTTCACTCTATGAAATGAAGGAGCAGTGAAGCAAAGGAAGAACGAGAAAAACAGGAGATTGGATTGGAGGATGCCTTTCATGCAACTATTCAATAAAATATGTCCAGAATGGTATAACTAAAGATCATATATATTTATTCTGTTGTAGCTGGTGACAGCAAGAGCTCCATCATTCATGCTCCATCACTGGAAGTGATCAAAGTCAGGCTGGACATAGCTTTGGGCAACTTGATTTAGTGAAAGGTGTCCTGCCCATGGCAGGTGGGATGGGGGAGTGGTGGTGCAACTAAATGGTCTGTAAAGGTCCCTTCCAACCCAAAGTATTTTATTATTCTATGATTATAAAAATATAGCAGCTTGTTGGGGAGTACCACAGTATGAAGGTGTTTCAAAAATCATGCAACATTTAAAGTCCTGCAGCATTTTTACAGGAGAATTTAAGGTGAAAACTACAGCACTAGAAAAATAATAATCCTTTGCAGTATATAGTATAATTTACCACTTTCCTAAGTATGTATTCCACACAAAAAGCCATGTAATATAATATATACCAAGATCACAAACACTTGGCTAGCATTAATAGTTGTATCCAAGAAAAGCTTCAAGGGCACAAGCCTCTCCTTACAAGTCCTTACACCTATGTGTTCTCAACCACAGAGTTGTCATTCAGCCATTATCCACTTAATGTTTTATTCATTCTGCCATTCAGTTTGTAGTCAAGCTTCTTACTTGTTACAGCCAACCTGCCACGTGAGCAGCCTTGCTTTAAATAAGAGAAAGCTATATTTACCCACCAGTGCTTCCTTATCCAGAAGGGATACAATCTTACTCACAACTCTGGAATATCAACACTAGATAGAAAACCCAGAGTAAATAAACCAAGCACATTTTAAATGCTTTACATGAAACAAACATATGATGGGACCTGAAGGAACTACAGCAGTAGGAGTTCAGAAAAAACTTCTGAAGTGTCTTTGTGTACTATAGAACAAAGGTCTGGAAAATAACACATCTACTGACAGTGAACAATAGGAATGAGGGATATACACATTCTGGATGTCATTAAAGGGTAACCAATATTAAGTATCTACTTAAGCAGAACTTTCTAGGGTCCTCTGCAGAGCACAGTAGTTTGATTTGAGGGTGTGCATCTTATCTTAGCAATGCCTGAAGCAAAAGTGAACCCAAACATTCAAGATCATTGTTCTTTGCAGCTTCATGACCATAGGGCAAAGGAAAGGGGAGGAGGACTTTGTGAGTAAAAGACCATGTTACAGCTTCAGGAGCTGCAAAGCACTTCACTCACCACTGCAGTACCTCACAGAACCACAATCATTTTCCTAAATAACCCTTACGGAAAAAGGGTCTGTTGTTGCCATTTATTTTGTGCATGGAAAACAAGGCATGGACTTTCTCAAAGACAAGTGAGGCTCTCTGAAGGCCAATGCTGAACTCTCTGCACACTGGAACAGGTTGCCCATACTCATTTTCATTGGAAATATTCAAAACTCAATGGAATGTTGTCCTGGGCAACCTGGTCCAGCTGATCCTGGTTTGAGCAGGGCTATGGACAATGTGATCTCAAGAAATGCCTTCCCACATCAACCATCCTTTGAAATCAGGAACACCCTACTGCTCCAAGCTTGCATTCCACAGGTTCCTGATCTCTGCCCCTTAGCTCATCCAATGCTGGCCTCTCCCTTAGTTTTATTATTGTCTCATTTTCCTACACGCACTCATACCGTCATACATATACAGTATAGTCACACCTTACACGCATCCATCCCTGTCAACCTAAAATATTCTAAACCCAAATCACTTGATCTCTCCCACAGGTCTTTTGTTACCTCCTAGACCTCCCCCTGCCACTTCTACGCTGTAAATTACTAGGACAACTTCCTCCCCTATTTAGCTTGAGCACAACATAGGGAGCCATTCTCCAACCTTGGGTGTCCTACTTTAGAGCTGGTCTAGCCTATAACATCCCAGAAAAAAAAAGGAATGTTGCAGGGAAATTCTTGTTTGGTACAGACTGGAAAACGCTCAGTGCAGTCAGCATATCAGAGGAACTTAGCTGTTTATGTCTATTTGCTGCTGAACACCAGAATACGACTCATTTCTAATGCAGGCAAAACTGAATATTTCTCCTAGATATTCTATGGAAACAGCTAAACTATTTGGGCTGCAATTTTCTGTAATTAATTCAGTGCAAGGCAGATGCCCCTGCATAAAGAATTTCAGCCCAAGCAATTAGGATAGAACAAAAGGATAAGCAATAAAAGCTAGAGTATTACTATAAGAAATGCTGGACAACCTTAAACAGCATTCATCGGTATTGTTCCCTTCTAAAATACATGTTAATTCACTGAACAGCCAGATGGGCTTGTTTGTTTAAGACTCTTCCCAAGTGGTTTTCAGTTTCTTCTTTATATAGGTCTTTTATAATGCAAAAATACCAGTTGACAGGCTGTACTAGTAGCACCTTGCTATTAAGTGAAGCTTGAATATAAAGATTAAAAATATAATCAGAACCAAATACTTGTCTAACATTACGTCCAATAAGCTTCACATTGCAGCCTTGCAGGTAGAGGAGAAACGTCATCATTTATGCCTAGGTAAACTATGGTACAGATAAGCTAAGTGTGATTGAGGAAACGTTTATTACAGGTAGAAGGTGGGCAGGGAAGCAAACAGCTTAGTCAATGATATGTTTACATGCAACATGCTATTCAGCCACTGGATGGCAATCTGCTGTACTAAACCCAGGAGAGTGGCAAACCAACGCTTTTTTAATATCTGAGATCTGAACATCTAGTTTGCATTGCTTTAAGTGCTGACCTGTAACTTCCAACAACCACATTGCTTTTCAGGTCAACAACACCCCGAAGCCCATTTACAGAGTGGTAAAACGGAAACTGATAGAGACTTTATTGTCTTCCTTGGCTCATGGAAGAAGTGCAATGGTATGGAGTAAGATCAAGGAGAAGTCAAACTCTAAACAGTTCTGACAAGTCTAGACAAAGCAATTTAAGATGTCATTATCCAGACTAATAGGCCCTACCTTTTTACCACAGGTCTATAGAGAACACAGCAACAAAACCAGAAAGGATATTTTTCAGTGCCCCTGTTAATGATAGAAGCTGCTAGTGAGCACTTCCTTACCAAAATGGATTTCAGCAAATGAGTCTCTCATAGCATTGTGAGGTGGAAGGAGCTCAGTGTAGCAACTTTTGAGGCATGTCTACATTGTAGACTGCTTTGGAAAGACTTTCACAGCTATTTGATATAGTGTAAATGCAGCAGTATATTGCTTAGGCAAACTACCACAAGTACATGCACATACCCATTGAGTCCCTCTCTTACTATGTTGAGTTTGTTGTCCTCTCGAGTTAGAAGTAGGCATGAAGCTTCAGAACCTTCCTCAGCAAAGCAAACCAAGTTAGGAAGTTTGTAACAGACACAGTAATCCAAGGAATGGCAGAAAAGAGCAATGAACCCGTCACAAAAAGGCCATGATAGACACAATAAAGCAGAGTTCCTGTGTTCTGGCAAGTCAGCAGAGCAGGCTAGAAAGCACAGGTTAAAATAAGTCATTCACAAGCATTAATGTTTGAGAGTCTATGACTTCCTTCTTTCGATCTGTAAATGGCTAAAATTTCATGAGGTCTATAAAAATAACAGAGGATTTCTGGTGTTAAATTTAATTTCTGGTTTTTATGTCCCTGAATGAACCTAGTCACATGTCAGCCCATGGTTACACTGTCACAACCATAGCATTATAGCTACTGCGCAACTGTTGTTCCTTATAGCAAGTGCACACACCTTACAGCTTAAGGGATAATCAGATGTTGGGGACAAGATTCCATAAACCACCTCTGATCATTTTGTAGAGCAGCCACTGGCTCATTTCAGAGAAACTTTCCCTTTGATGCCTGGTTTCATTTTCTTTATTTTCATGGAAGGAACTGGAAAAATCAAAGAAAATACTGGAATATTTTGGATGGAAAGAAAAAACACAGTTCAGGTCAAAGGTGGGAGTTTAGTGTACCCTAGCTTCTTGAACTGACTTAAAGTTTTTGTGCTTGCCTATATGAGGATTGGAGGCAGAAATTGCTTGCTCTTCAAAGCAAAGTATCTGAGTCTCAGTCTTACTTAACCTTTGAAATTCATAGACCATGGTTATGCAGTGCTGAAGGACCAGCTCTTACTTGTCTTCTGGGTGGCTGGAAGAATAAAGCATAAGAAAATAAACTGCTCTGCTTTCCAGAGCTAACACTGAAAATGCCCTCTCTTTGCATGCAAGACTAAACAGTGGTTATGAAACATGCATATACTGTAACTTTAAGACAAGCTAAACATTAAGGGGTTTCATAAATGGGGCTATGCAAGCTATATGATGCTCTTCAGACTGGTAGTTCAAAGAAAGGTGAAAGATACTATCTTGCATAAGAAATCACAGAACCATGTCTTAATATCCATGTAGACATCTGCTGTTCTTATTGCTCATTATTTATTGAAAAGAGAATGAGTGTCATGGTTTAAACCCAGCTGGTAACTCAGAACCACATAGCCATTCACTCACCGTCCCTTTTCCCCCCCAGCTGCAGGTGGGATGGGGAAGAGAATCAAAAAAATGTAAACCTACAGCTTGAGATAAGAACATACCAATAACAAAAGTATAATAAAAGACTACTATTGCTAATAAGGAAAATAACAAGGGGACAGAATATAAAACTAAAAAGTGAAAAGGAAAAACAACAATAAACCCAACTGATGCACAGTATAATTGCTCACCATCTGCTGACCCATACCCAGCCTGACTCGAGCAGCAATCAGTCTCTTCTGTCATATTGGGAGTGATGTGCTGTGGTATGGAATACCCCTTTGGCTACTTCGGCTCAGGTGTCCTGTCTCTGCTTCCTCCCAGCTTCTTGTACCCCTCCTCATTGGCAGAGCAAGAGACTGAAAAATCCTTGACTACAGTAAGCATTATTTAGCAATAGCTAAAAACATCAGTGTGTTATCAGCATTGTTCTCAGACTGAAGCTGAAACACAGCACTGCACCAGCTACTAGGAAAGAGAAAAATAACTGTTAACCCAGGACAGATATTTACTACAAGTGTAAAGCAAGAGGTAAACCACAGATGGAGATAGCAACTGGAAGACTTCAGGTATTTGCCATAGCATAGAATGTATTTTGAAGTCCACAGGTATGCAATTCAAACATTTCCTCTTCTTTACTTGTCAATATGCTTCTATTGAGCACCTTACAGCAAGAATCAGTGGTAATACCTGCCACCAAAGGGTTTACTTCAATGAGGAGGACATGACAACATAACGCTGTCTAGCTGCATGTCCAAGCTATGTAGGTATACCTTTTACATTGGGACCATACAGCCTGGATGTTGACACAAAGATAGCTGAATAACTAGAGATGGAATTGATTTGCACCTTTGTGTTTACTGACTTCTGAGCTGGAGGCCTGACATGAATAGGAGATCTAGTTCTGCAGTAAGCTGAACCCCTCAGCAGAAATCATGTTCAACATTCAGTCGAAGCAGAATTTCTTCATGCTATTGCTGAAAACACTGATTAAGAATATACACTACCCAACTTCAAAGAAGGGAAAAAGAAGACCACTGAGGATTTTACCTGTAGGTTGTCCCTGTTATTCTTGAGGAATAGCTGCAGTACACCTTATATAAGTCACTTGCCTTTTCCTTCTCTGCTTCGCAGATCAGAGAGGAGAAAAAACATGTTTTTGTTCCTTCTGTCCCATTCCACCCTAGCAGGAAAACCTCCACCCGCAATAATAGCAACAGAACCTTAATCATAGCCAAAGCCCCAGGCACAGCTCCATCATCAGAGTGTATTTCATGGTCTTCCCTGCCACACAACTGGAAGTAGGAAATTCCATGTGCACACACCACAGCAGATGGTGTAGGTGGGAGCATGAGGCATCTGGCCTTACTCTGTCCACAGCAACATCATGGCATAACATCAAGAACTTCATTATACTTAGATCCAGCAACCAATGAGAACTGCAAAACACGGCTCATACAAACACTGCTGTATCCTTTAAATCACTGATTCAGTGTAAGAGATTGGGAAGGAAGAAACATCAGCAGCAACAGAGATTGTGATTGATGGACTACAGAAATAGCTTCAGGGGTACTGGTGGACAGGGAGCTGAATGTGAGTCGTGGCAGAAAAGACCAACAGCCTCTTGGACTGCAACAACAAGACCATAGCCTGTACATGAAGGGAAGGGATTATCCATTCCCTCTCCAATGCTCTTCAAACCATAGCAAAATATCACATCCAATTTTGGTCTCCTAGTAGAAGAATGAGGATAAACTGGAGCAAGTTCTGCAGAGACCCACTGAGAAGGGAAGATCTGAAGAACTTGCCCAGTAAGGAGAGGGTGAAGGACTAGAGCTTTTTCAGCCTGGATAAGTGGCTGCTTTGGAGGGACTGTTTAGGGGTCAGCACCCCCCTCGTTATCTATGAAGACAAGTCATTAAGAAGGTGGGAAAATGTTCTTCACAGCGGTGCACATCAGGGGAACAAGAAACAATAAGGGACATAAGGTTAAATAAGAGACATTCAAACCTTTTTCGCTATGAGGATAATCAAGCAATGGAAAACATTGTCCAGAGAGCTTGTGTGGCATCCATCCTTGGAATTTTTCAGGACTGGTCTGGATAAAGCCTTGAGCAATCTTAAGTGACCCCACAGCTGATTTTGCTTTGAGAAGAGAGCCGAGTTAAAGACCTCCTGAATTATGCTATGAGACCTATGACTTGGCTCTCTACAGAAATCACTTCCCCAGTTTTCCAAATCTTCCTTTAGTAGCCTGCCTTGCACTCAGCCTGGGAGACGAAAAATAGAGATTATATGCACGCATACTTCTCAGGGATGACATTCTGGCTAACAGATTGGCACAGCAGGTACATGTCAAACCAGTAAAAAGAAAAACCAAAGAACACTAGAGATAATCACTGAATTTATCAGAGCATTACATCACACTTTTTATTTTCCTTTCTTCTCTAGTCACAAACATAGCAATAGTACTGACTTCATTTCCCTGCTCTGAAATTAAATGGGGCAAGAGGGAGACTCAATCTCCTCAGCACAAAGGAAAAATTAAATGTTTCCCTTCATGTGAAAAGCAGTAGGGGCTCTCCTGGTAGCCTCCCTATTGAGAAGTGATGATTCCTCATCTATTGTTTTGACCAGTTCCCATCACAGAGAATGCTGCATGGCATAAAAGGTGATAACGACCCCCGAGTACTTAAATTAGGTGTTAGCATCATCCTTTGCAATCTATTAAAACAACCTAACTAGCACATAGTGTCTGGATTTTGACGGGGCAAAATAGGGTGCTTATGCTTGAATAGCAACAGCACAAACCCATGACAAGCAATACATCCTAGCAGAAATCACAATGTATAGCATGTTACCAAACATAAGGTGGCAACAACCTCAAAACAGCTCATTCCAACCCTCATTATCTTACTATGAACTCCACAGGCTCTTCCAGGATCCTCATTCTCAGAAGCTAGCTGTGTCTTTCCTGGCAAAAGCAGGCTCATTAACGTGGCCAGATACCTCACTCCTATATTTCTGTTCAGAACAGACTATTTCTGTTGTGCTCCACTCTGTCAAACAGCATAATTACTCACTTCAGGGTGAACTTTAATAAATTCTCTGCTGAGTTACAGCTGTGACATAAATAACAAACAGGGGCAAGGGGGTGCAGAATAATGATGTGTCACCCAACAAGCAGTTGGAAGTGGTTCTGCACAGGGCATAAAGAGATTGAAATGAGAGATTTCGTCAATCCTAGCCCTGAGCAACAGATCTGTGTGCATTGGCTGGTCCTGCTGCAGGCTGTTCACTAAAGTCCTGGAGAAGAAAAATCCCAAACAGGGCAAAATGCAGAGATCTAGGTCTCCAGATGGTGTACCACTGGAAGGACAGCAATTTGAGCTCATCTCCACCCTACTGTAGTTACAGAAAATGTCAGAATGAAGCTATCAACCATTTTGGGCTACTTATCTTAGAGATCCAGTGAACTGATTCCCTTCCTGAGGTCTCAGAGTGCTCCAAATTGCCAGGAGATTTACTTGGAGACCAGAACCAGTGTTTATCAGAGCTAGTGATTTCTCTGCCTCCTCAGTGAAGATGGACCAGCAGGTAGGCAAGAGGAACTAGCCACTCTAGCCTCATAAGGGTCTCTCCTGGGGCAGCATGGGGACTGTTGCACATCTCTGCTTCCAGAGGGGCTAAGAGCCACATATCTTAAATGCTATTTTAGCACCAAAGAGTTCAGCCTGTAGTCTGATGTATGTAGCTGGGCACCTTGTTCCAGATCTTCCATTATCTACAGAAACAATGCAGAAATCCCAGTTTTCTAGTTCCTTATGTTTTCATGATCTAGAGTCACACATGAATCATAGACTGGTTTGGGTCGAAAAGGACCTTAAGATCACCTAGTTCCAACCCCCGTGCACGGTTGTACTGTAATTGTTAGTGTACACATTA
>JBCJKH010034890.1:0-11526 GCA_039877255.1 Loriculus beryllinus
AGAAGGAAGGAAGGAAGGAAGGAAGGAAGGAAGGGAGGAAGGGAGAGAGGAAGGGAGGGAGGGAGGGAAGGAGGGAGGGAGGGAGGAAGGAAGGAAGGGAGGGAGGGAGGGAGGGAGGGAAGGAAGGAAGGAAGGAAGGAAGGAAGGAAGGAAGGAAGGAGGGAAGGAGGGAAGGAGGGAAGGAAGGGGTAAACGTAGCCATGATTTAGTCAAAGATATTTTTAGCTACGGTTCTAATAATTAAAGTGATGTAGTTGTATACAGAATAACAAGACAGTAAAGATTTTTTCCTAATGGATACAGACATAATCTTCAGATATTATAAACTGATGAAACTTACTGATTGCTTGATATAAATTATGTTGCTGACAATAAAGTGCATTTTGAGAGAAAAGAAATCACTTTGCCATCAAGTGACAATTCTATTTGCAGCAGAAAGGTGAATGCTTCTGGAAAAGCACTCCATTGAATTTTTCATTGTTGCAGGCTGTGCTGGAGCTGGCTGTTCAGGGCAACTATTTTCAAATACTTTACTGATACAAAATAAAATAATACGCACAGTGTGATATTCTGTAACTGTGTGCTAACACAGAGGCCTCATTTGAAATACTGGACTATAATAAGGCAGAATTACAGAAAATCTCTGCTGATTTTGTCCAGAAAAAGGTTTGGTTGAGGGTCTTCTGCAGCAACATGACCTAAGTTTGCAGGGCAAGAAAACATACATTACATGTTGTTGAAAGGTGTCTCTCTTCGTGTCATATTGCCACTCTTCTCTCTACATGACTCAAAAAACAGAGCTGTCTTATAGGGGATAAAAGGCACAAGGGACTGTGTATGAATCATGCATTCTAGAATCTTAGAAACCTAAATTATGTTGGATTTTTAAAACTTCTCCTTTAAATATATATAACAGCACTTCCAGAATACAGCTTATTTGTGCTTTGTAACATAGACGTTGAAGGAGTTAGTGTACATTTTTAATACACTGTCTGCACTGCATAACACAAATTTTCCTCATAATGGAATTTCCCCTTCAAATAACAAAACCAAAACTGTACTTAAGGATGTCTCCAAAACTCCTAATGAAGGTGCTTCTAACAACCAATACGAATATTAATGAGACAACCATCTCTAGCCAAGCCTTTTGCAAACAATAAGAAAAAAAAAATAATTATTAAAATCTTCCAAATTTTAAATGCTATCTTTAACTTCAGAGACATTCTTCACATGAATACCCACATTTTCTATTAAATTGCTACTTTCAGAAGTAGTCTGTGTAGTATGATCCTCTTAATCCACAATTCAGGACTGAAAAA
Source organism: Loriculus beryllinus (assembly GCA_039877255.1). NCBI lineage: Eukaryota > Metazoa > Chordata > Aves > Psittaciformes > Psittacidae > Loriculus > Loriculus beryllinus. The sequence goes on from JBCJKH010034890.1 coordinate 1,320, forward strand.
TCGTTCTTTCCTTTGTACAGTTCTAGGGATCTGCTGAAATGTTTGGCTGCCTAAACAACTGTAAATTAAATTGTGTAGAAATGAAGAGTGATTAAAAAAAAAACTCAGAAAGCAAACAACTTTTTTCATTTTAAGAAACCTGATACAGCAAAGAAAATCAAGAGACACCACAGCTTTGTAGGAGCACAGGGAGGCAGAACAAAACATGCAGTCAAAATGGTAATTTTACAGTTACATCATGTGTACTTTCCTCTCCCAAGCTGACGCACAGTATAGCATATTTTATATAAACATAGAGCTTGTGTTATTTTAATCTTGTAATACTTTCTCATTTCTTTAATACACCAGCGAAGAACATAAATGTTTTCCCCGTGCTTATCAGTCATTTTCCCTAGAAAAACACAAGTTGTTTACTTTATATTCTGTCAGTTCAAACTATGCCAAAGTGAATAGGTCCAGTAAAATAAATAATACATTCCCTGGAATATCACACGACCAAACTCTAAATTTAAGTAACAGCAGCTATAGGAATTAAAGAGAAGAAGAAAAGAGAAGGAGTGGCCCTACTATTGTGCTCACTGAGGAGCCCTGAAAAGATGTAAGATTGCAAGGGTAAGGCTGTAACTTCATGAATGCAGCAACTAATTTTAATTAATGACAATATTAGACAATGAATTTATGAAATTGCATTACAGACAGAAAATTTTCTCAAAGCATCTTTGGATGATGTTTAACCCATAAAAGCCCTAAGTCTACCAAATATTTTCACATATACCAAACTGGTAGCAGTCCATCAAAGGTGTTACAATAGAGGATCTGGATTTTCTGAAAAGTTGTCCACCTAGAAGTACTGCTTTAGATTACTTTATACACATATCCAGGCTTTGGAAATGAGTATACAGAATTACATGCTTATTAGTTTAATCTGTGCTTTATGTATTTGTATGGATGTTTGTAAGAAGATCCAACCACTAGGTTTGCTGAGACTCAGAAGTTCTAAACCCAAGTCATTTCCTCTTCACCACATAGACCTTGCCTTTATTACCTGGTTACTTATAGAGCTGGGTGAGATTTTGCAAAGAGATGATGATGATACCATCAAGCGCTGTAATTTGAGCTGTAGCTTTTCTCCAGCACAGATGAAACTTGTCCCTATTTCATATCACATTCCACATAGAAAGGGGTTGAAGTCAGGTCATAGGCTTGCGTAGATTGCATGTTTTCACATCATTTTCTTCAAACACATATGGAGGAGTGAAAATGCATTCTTCTTTTACTTCCACATTTTTTTTTCTTCTTTTGTAAACTGAAGTCCCCCTTACAGGTCCTAAAACCAAATTTGCTTAATTTCTTTTCAAATGCACCTTTACAGTTGAAGAGGGTATCATATAAAACCACTTCTATTTAGACAAGAAAAGAAAAATCCACATTTTTCTAGCAGCTATATATAAACCCCCAGTACTAGCTAGGTAAGTGAATACTGAGGTCAGTTATTTTCGTGTGGAAATTTGATCCAATTTTCAAACTGACTGACTTCAGAGTTCCACCCTGCCATTCAATCCAACGGATTCCTTCCAACATACTGAATGAATCCTGAAGGATCAGCAGTTTGGAGAGCTAACATGGGAAAGAGACAATGTTTGAAGAGCCTCTTTTCTACTTCAATGTAAAATAAAAAATAAAATTAAAAAGGTCAGCCATTATTTTCATTTGAACAGCAGTGTTAAATGTCAAAGGGGTTGGTTATAAGTAAGCTTGTAAAGTGACTATTCTAAGTGCCAATGTAAGCACCAGAGCAAAGTAACGTGGAAGAATAGATGAGGACTTGATTTAGTATGAAGATTTTTGTAAATAAATAAAAAAATCCCTCCTTCAAGGATTCAATCCCACAGATCTAATAATTAAATATACTTCATGCAAAGATGATCTGGCACCAATATGTTCTTGCACAAAGTGGAATATACTCTTGTACAAAGTGGTATTGTACCCAAGTATTGTGCAAAAACTCATTAATTTGCCCTTAAATTACCTTCATGCATGAAGTATTGACACTTCCATTTTACAGACGGGAAAACTGAGCCACAGAGATTATAAATGGCTTGCTCAAAATTATCTGTCACATTAGCAGCACTGGACAACAAAATTCAGAAGAAAAATCCACTTGGATAGTACGTGACTCTGAGTGTTGAGCTCAAAGGCAATCCAAGTGACAAACAGAATGATCTTTATTTGACAAAACATTCCAGGACATACCCTTTTACACTGGCAACAAAAACATTCATATGTTTGCAACTGGGTATATCTTGAGAGCTTGTTAAATCAGTACTGCATGGATGCTGTGAGAGAATCAGCTTTTGGGCAGCCAGCACACCTAGCTGCTGTTCCAATATAAAATTGAAACACAAAACTCATATACGGTGATTTACCTCCTGTTATTACAAAATGGAAACCATAGGCTCAACCTCCAACATCATGGATTAATGACCCCCCAGATTGTTTCCGCCTTTTTTTTTTTTTCTTGTAAATACAGTGTATGCTATATATTCAAAAAATCATAGAATCACAGAACGCTTTGGGTTGGAAAGGACCTTAAGTATCATCTAATTTCAACCCCCTGACATGGGCAAGGACATATTCCACTAAACCAGGTTGGTCAAAGCCCCATCCAACCTGGCCTTGAACACTGCCAAGGATGCTCTGTGGGAAAACAGACACAAATTACAATACCTAGATTGGAAACAATGAGCACCAACTTCATTGACACCTAAAGGAACTGAAGGTGAGTATCTCTGTATTAGATCACATCATCCAGAAGTACGTGAAGCAGCATTCCCTCACTTTCTGTACATGTGGTCTAAAAGAAAATTCTAAAGTAAAGTGAGCCCTAAGAAATTCTGAGCACATTTACAAAGGGAAGGTACCTGTACTCTGGTGCTAGCTGTGTATAATTCTTTCCATGGATATAATATAACTGTACTGTTTTCTAGAATACTGGTAGCCAAAATAAAAAGGTTATCCAGATTGCTATGATACACACATGGTAAGGATGAGGATTATGGACCACTTGCCTAAGATTAATTGTCCTATAACTTAAACATTTTCTAGGTTTGGGTGTGAACATAAAAAAGAGGGCAGGAAGATGATAAAAACGTCTTGTGAACCTAACATAATGAAATAAAAATAATCTGTTCTAACTCAAATTTCATATCAGAAACCAGCAAACATATTTCCACCTAAATTATTTTGTCAACAGCATGGTGGTATCCTCGCTAACCTTATTTGGCACCAGTGAATAATTAGATACACAAGGGTGTGACTACAATTGAAGGTGTTGGCATTGTAGCACTCTGTGAAAATATTAACTACGAGGTTTACCCAATTTTCTCTTCTTTAATTAAATGCACATGGTACTAATGAGGTAACCTACTGTTCCTTGATAGCACTAATTAGCTAAGAGGCGAGCACACTCTCACACTGCAATTTAAACCTAAAAATAAGGTTGAAATATGCTAATTGCAGGCAATTTAAAACAGTACAAGTTGTAGAACTAGTCATAATAAGGGAAACTGACTGCTTTACAGCTCTGCAGCTGTAACTTTGGTTAAAATCAAAACACGCCACACAATTTTAGATTTATTTGGCAAAGCATCACCAGCCTCTTACAAAAAAAAAAACCCAGAAAGAAAAAACCCAAACCAGTCTTTGTTGCTCATCTAGGAAAAGACAAATCATGTCTAATAAATAAGAACAAAATCTGATGAAGATTATGCAGAAAAAAATATCTTTTGTTTAGACTACTTCAAAGCTTTGAATTTTCCTAAATACTTAGGAGATTCATTCGTAGAGGTGTTGAGCAGCTGCAGCTTAGACTGATATCAATGAATTCTGGGTGCTCAACTCAACTGGAAGTCTGTTCCTAAAATTACTTTCAAATGAAAAAAAAAAAAAAAAAAGAAATAACAAAGCACGCTCTCTTTAGAGAAAGTACATTTGAAAAAATAAACCTGTGATTCTATGTACAACTTCAAAATTCCCCAAATACCAACATTCTGTAGTGTAACGTCAAGCGTATTCTTTATGACATGACACAATAGATGGTTCAGCTTAGCCAGTGAATTGTAGACAAAGTTGCACAGTACATCAATATGTAACAACCATTTCAAATTTCTTGATTTAGAGCTCCTACCGTTGAACAGAGAAGAGAAGATGGACAACAGCCTTTTGCTATACAAGCTATTTTGCTGACTAACGCGCCGAGTGACACTGGCCTGAGCTTTGGCAGAGAGACTGCTTTGGTTTTATTCTTTTTTTTCTCTCATTTACTGAAAAAGACTAGCAATGCAAATAGCTCTATCACAAGAAGATAGAAGGATTACAAGATAGTGATCCCTTAATAAGACAGAAAGTGGAGATCTTAACTGAATACAGGCACAAGAAAAGCCTTGAACTGAATTAAAACACTGAAATCATTAATCTTATTTTCTGAATTGCTAAAGAAAATAAAAACTAAAGAAAGTGATAACACTCACATTGTCATTCCAGAAAGAAATAAAATCTGGTCTAAATATCTACAGATAGGAATACATGCTACACTTTTCATAAGGCATAATGAATGATCAATAAAAAGTATATTATAAGTTGTCTAACTTTGTATTACATCTTTTGTTTTAATTTTAATCAATTATATATGCCTACAGCTCATTTTTCAGGCATTCAAACTTTAATTTACCTTTAGGAATATTAGATCAATGCTGTCGTGGGGTCTAGTTGCCTAATTCGAGGAAATAAGCTGTACTGCTGAAGGGCCCATAAAATGGCCATTTCACTTTTCCTAAGACACTACTACAATTGATAGACTTTCACCAAGGACCACAGCTATGATATGCTATAAAAAGAGCACAAGAGTAATCAAAAGACTTACTAATGTCACCTTTGCTAGGCTACTCTCAGCAATGTCAGAGCATCTGTTCAGTACTATTCACAGGTTACGTAGATGGATGAACTATCTTCAACAGCAGAGGAGACAAGAGTTCAAAGCACCCTTGCCAGTCTGAGCTGGTCATCAGGTTCTTTCTGACTCCAGCTCAGTGACTGATTTAATTCTGCATGTGTAAGGCTATCTCAGTGTTAATAGAGAAGTTGATGCAACTATCAGTATCTGTGCACCTCAACTTATGTCCTGCATCTAGCTAAGGCAAAAAAGCAAAATCTCCTCCAATACCCAAAACAAAATTTCTGTCTAAGAGAAAACAAACATCATGACCTGTGCATGTGAACAGCAACTGTCCTGACTTAGGAGACAACTATGGTATAAATGAGAAGCAAGCACATTCAGATTTAGTCCTATTTACTTACAAATACAATTTGCTATGTGGTCCACGAAACTGCTGGTACTCCACATACAAATGCTGCCTTAAATGTGTCTACAGTAAAGATAATAAACACTACTGAAGTAGTTCAGTTTGGTTGGATTTTTTTTAATATTTATTTGAAGTTTAAAAAAAATCCTTTGTCTGAAATTGATATATTTAACATCAAGTTCACAGCTGCCTTATAGAGAGGAACAGGCATACAAATAAGAAAGAATTCTGCCTGTCTTTTTATTTGCTCCCATTTGCTAATTTTTCAGGCATTTTTTTCTTTCCCTAACCTCGGAAGACATCCCATAAAAGTCTGTGAGAAATTTAACAAAGCCAAGATAGCTTGGGCCAGATTCCTAGATGTTTTTGAAAGCAGTGCTGTTAAAGGTGATGGAATCCCACAGTTCTCCAATACTCACCTTCTTTGTGTAACAATCTCCATGTTGCACTTAATTTATTACTGACACAGAGAGCAAAATTATGGTGAGCTCTAAATGATACTGGAAAATATTTATACTGTATAGCTTTGACTGACACACTTCTGTATGCAAACATCTCCGATGACAAGTAGGCAAGTAGCTGTAAAAACTTTCTAAATGCAAAGATCATTAAACCCCCCAAAAATCCTACTGAAATGATGCATATAAGTAAAATCAATTAGAAAAAAGAGACTGCCATTTTATCTGGCTGATGCTTATCCTGTAAGGTGATACAGTCAGGCAAACCCTAAAGAAAGCTTTATCATCTTCAGCTTACATCATGAAGTTCCTGCCAGTTTTTCTTTTCTTAAACAGTGTTTATTCCATTAAGAGTGTGCTCATAACTAAATGAAAGATTTTATAAGTAGGAAGAGGTTGTAAAGCAAACCATTACCAGTTAAGATAAACACCATGGAAATCAATGCAATCTTAAGTAATTTGCAAAAGAATGAAGCTACATCTTCAACAAAAAGTTGCTCCCCTTCTTGAAGGGTGATGTAGAAAAAATAATGAATTAATAGCTATCTTCTTTAAACCTGTTGCTCACACCTTGTTCTCAGGGAGTTACCAGTTATGTTTTGAGGCTAAAGAACAGGAAGAAATTTGATGTATCCAGAAGCAAAATGGGATTTCCTTTTTGTTCTTGAAAATAAATAGTACAGCCCACCTGTGCCATGGCCATAGGAAGCAGAAGAGCAGAAAGACCTTGGTCTAATCTTGTTTGCCCTAGAGCCAGCTGCTCATGCCAGCTGCATGTATAAAAACCCTAGTACCTACCATTTTAACAGATTTTAAATTATTGTCAAAGTCATCTGCAAAAGATTAAGAAAAAACACTAAAATAAAGAATTACAGTGCTCTGCGGTTTTTTTTTTTATATTGGATAACATTTGTTAACTAGGTCCATATTACTAAATAAATGTTGGAACAGCAGAAAATAAAAAGTTCAGATTTTTTTTTAATTTTGGACATCCTTTCATACCAAATCTCTCTGAACTAAAAATATCACAAATTCCAGCCAACTATTAATAAATCTATGCATACTAGCAACATGAAGTAAATAATGCTTAAAAATATCTATTTAATTCAGGCACCCAGTTTATGATTGTTTATAGAGTATGGTTTAGAAAGTAAAACATCATTTTTAAACAAACACATTTTACCTCCAATATGTACTTCTTCAAGATTCAAAGGAAACAATGCATAATGTCCACGAAGGTTTGTAAATGTACAGTAAATGGCTGAAAGAGATCAAAAGTTGTGCTACTGAAGGGTTACATGAACTCAAAAAAATGAAAGAAATGTGAGTTCATTAGTCCAACAAGCTAAATCTTAAAACTGCATCATAGCTGTACTTTTGTGAAGACAAAGCATGTTATAATGTTTATACAATATGTATATAAAACAAATTGCTATACAAGAAAATGTCACATTTTAGAAATGTTTCTTCATATGCTAGGAATCTCTCACTTAGAATCTCATTATCCAATAGTAGCTCTCAAGAATAAAGCTAATTTACATGTAAAATAAGAATATGGTCTACTCTTTAAAGGCACAATGATAAACACACCAATTTGACAATTACATTAATATGAGTATTTGCATAATCTGCCTTCTACACCTGTTCTTAATTTGAAGCAGCTGCAGAACAAATCGCGCCACATAATCTGAATATGCCACTGAGTCACGTAAACACACTAATCCTTCTCATCAAGTTTTTGTTTCATTCCATTTACATGTTTGTTTTGAATTTACATGAACCCATAAAAAAAGCTTTTGAGTTAGACAATTTATATTCATCAGAGATAACATATAGAGGCTAAAATGATTTTGTTTATTTTTACTGTTTCCTGTAACACTGAGCATTTCATTTTCATGACTAGATAAACAACATATAGAAACTCGGCATCTTACAGCTATTGCACTACATATACCTTTAGCAAAGTATGTTAAAAGCATGCAGTCAACACACAGTACAGTAAGTTAAGCCTGACAATGAAACTCTTATGCTTTTAGCAACATAAGACTGAATGGTCACCACTTCATTTTCTTTCAAATTTTGTGCCTTTTTTTTTTTTTTCCAAAAAACCACCAACTTTTTATAAAACTCCATGTTTTCTACCAGCAGTATAAAAGGAACAACAAAACAACAGTTGACTGGTAAGTCAAAATGACAGCTCACACTAAAGTAACATTCTTTCTACATGTATGTTGCTCCTTTTTTGATACACAAACAAGAAACAGTTGAATAATTTAATACTCTGACTCTCTTCCTATGCATTCTGACCATCATTAGGAACCATTCTGTAATGTTAACCTCATTCAAACTGGAAGATGAGAGAAAGGAAAGTACAAATAGGAAATAACGCATCACACGTGTCTGATAAAGTGATGACTGTGAAGGATTATGCCAAATGCAAAATACTGAACACTAATGCTACCGCGAAATTCTTTTACAGTGAATAACTGGGAGCACATAGAATCCAAACCTCTTCTCTGCAGAGCCTCCACAGGAAGGGGGAGTGAGTGAGCAGCTGAGTGGTACTTGGTTGCCAGCTTGGGTTAAACCACAAAGCAATCCATTACAGAGCCTGTTTGCTATCTAGGGTTCTGTCTACAACCTCTACATGGATGGTTTTCGTGAAAGTAGGAGAGGCTCTTCTCTGCTTCCAAGCAAAGATTTAGGATTGGATAACATTTTGGCTTGGGTCCCAGGACCAAATATTATGTTATACCTAAAATGCTTATCACTGAAATCAAGTGGTTTAGTTATAAATCAAGAGAGCCAGGTTTGAACAATGCCACAGCCATTCTGATACTGAATTGCTGCCTAGTTCAGCAGTTGTAACACGGAATACCGGCTTCTCCAGCTACCAAAAGGTGTATATAAGTTTTTATATAAAGACAAAATAGAGATAGTATTATACTTTCTTCTTTCCATGTAGCAAAGAGCACAGCATCAGCCTGAAGCTGTCACAGCAACCAGAGCTGACAGTGCTTTTCCAGAGCTTAACTAACAGCACAAGCAACTGGGGATCTTAACTGTTAGGAAAATTGGGAACTGCAGCAAAGAAAAATGACAACCAGGCTGGACATGATGTAGGACCACTATAAACTGTCATCAGACATGACAGTAGGCAAAGAATTAACCCTAATATTTTGAGAATTTTCTATTTAACTTAATTGTAATCTATCAGTTCCCTCTACTACAAAAACCCCAAAGATTTTGTCAAGGAGATGCATCTTACAATGTGAAGCAGAAGCCACCCTGTGCAATTGCTGGAAATAATTTCCTTTGATAATGATGTCTGGTATTTCCTAGCAGGTGACTTTGCATGATTCAATAATGAGTCAATAATTTAGACTTTGCCTATTTGCATAGTAGCATTTTATGTAAGATTACCTGTGGGCTCTACTCCAGATTAAAATTAAAATTCGCCATTGTACCTAACCTTAACACCACATTTCATGGTTGATTTCACCAACTTCATGCTAGATAGCAGACTGATATATCAAAAGAAAGAAACCAACCTTAAAAAGTGTGTTGAGATTATTTTAAATGCTCCCCTCATTTCTACAGAAGATAGCTACACTTTCTCCTCTTTACTTAGTGTGGCTTATTTGAATGGGCACTGAAGACATAAAATTTGGAAGATTCTTTTCCCATGAAATGGGAGAGACATTGCAGTCCTGTACCAGGATTCTGAACATCTGGGCTTTATTGCCTCCACAGTCAAAGTAATAACAGATCTACAGACTTATGGAAGAGCAAGATAAGCTGCTCCTGACGCAATTCAGGTGCATCATTTGCCTTCTGGAAGACACCTTTTGGTTCACTTTCAAACCATGAAACATGTTAAGCATCTGATTGACTCTGTGGTGTTACAAAGTGGCCAGGTAGCTTGAAATCACTTGAGGACCCAACTATTTTTCTTGAGCTTTATCAAATAAATCTAATACAGAGTAATTATGGCTAGAAAAAAACCTACTACATCATCTTGATGTCAGTGTTATGCCAAAAAGAGAAGTGTTCCTTAAGAGAACAAATCTGTTCCAGAGCTTTGCTATATATTTCTTGATGACTTACATCATCCTTTTTGATGTAAGCTAAATTGCACATCTTTTACTCCTCAGACTCCAAGGAAACAACTAGATCCTGTAAACCGTTAGCACTTGTAACCACAACTACGGGGCAACTATGCCTCCATAAAACACAAAAGATGGAACTAGAAGAGCTGGAGAGATGATAGGAAGAGCAGGGATATATCTTGGGATCTGTACGAATTGTATCTCCTTCTCCTTTACCAGTTAATATTCAAAACCAGAGCCAACAGATTTTAGCATTCCCTGAAAAGTGTAAATAATATAT